>JAJOZX010001030.1:800000-1053075 GCA_023014485.1 Bathynomus jamesi | reverse complement strand
GAGAGAGAGAGAGAGAAAAGAAGTTATATGATTTATCAACGAAAGAAAGATCTTCGACATATTGCTTCAAATGAAATTATTAGCCAGAAAGCTTATGAACTGCACAGAACAAGTGAGAGAAGTAATGATGAAGAAGAAAGGGACGCTACGTACCCGGGCTTAGTGAGGTTTGTGGATTTGGGTAAAAGGACAGGATCACAAAATACAAATGTTTTTACAATTATTATAATTATTAGTATTATTATTATTATTAAAGTTTCGGGAAATATGTCAAAAGAAAACAAACGGCATGCCTCCTTTTTCTCCTTCAATTAATGATGTGTTAGGAGCTAGAAATATTGCAAAGCTGTGGAAAGATCATTATTCAAATGCTTCTAATAATATAAGCAAATAAAATCAAAGTCTGCTGCCTCATATTTTTTAGTGAGTTATTAAGTCTGCCTGTCAAGGTTAAAAAGCGCCAAGTCAACATAGACACACACAGAGACGTGGCGCTTTTTAACTTGAGGTTAATATTGGTTCGTTCACCCAGTAATACCCAGTTAAAACAATACCATGTACTGAATCCCATTAATAATTAACTAAGAAAATATCCATCTTATCTTGTGCAAATTGGTCTAAATATTTTTTTTAATAATAATTATGATTGCTATTTTTTTGGCGTTTATGTTAAGTATGTATACACTATTTTGGTCAATTTGTCATTTTTTTGTATTTCTGGTTACTCTTTCAAGTTCTGGGTACTTTTATTAATTCTAATTGGATTCAGTTTGGTGTTGTTTGCGATAGAATTATGACGTGCCGTTCGTGTGATTTCGACTTTGAGGACCTGATTCGCAATGTAGGCCTAGATGAAGACAAAGCATTCGATGTTTTTATCATTCACGGTTTAGGTTAGGTAAAATAGGTTAGGTTAGGTTTGGTTAGGTGAAGATAGGTCTTTAGGTGAAGATATCTCGAAAACTACGCATTTGCACAGGAAACGGATATCACATTTGTGCAAAACAACTCAAAATTGACCAGAAAAATTTGTTCTTGTCAAAAAACCCGACTGGGTGTAATAACCAATTTTTACCAACCTTGACACGCAGAAGTATTATTCAAGCGTCGGCGGATGAAATGTTTTTTGTTGTTCGTTTCACTTTCCCCGACTGTTTAAGGTATTCTCAGTATGTCGCTTCCTTGCACAGACAATGAAGTTTATACTGCTGACGTTCACGGTTCTTCTTTTCAACCGTTCTTTATCTGACTGCGAGTTACGGAAAACAATTTATACCTTCATTTCAATGGCGTCCCCTCCTTCCGCCCGTTGTGGGAGTGGAATGCTTTTCTCATGGAAGGATATAAATGACGAGTTACCTTTTTCAGGCTTTATTTCACAAGGATAGATCACTTTTAAGATATTAGATTGATTTCTTTTACAATCAACGTAAACAGAATTCAATGTTGTATCACTACACTTGCTTAGAGAGTTCTAAACGAAGAAAAACCCAATTGGGTTGACTGACCACCCAAAGGGCCGAGGACGACTCCCTCCCCAAAGGCCCGAGGCACGAACGACTCCCTCCCCAAAGGCCCGAGGCACGACTACCCTCTCAAAGTGTTTGCATTTGCACTCTGCCCTGGAGAAACTCCCATGATGCTACGTTTACAAAGATTCTTAAGGTTGCAAAGGTTGTCGAACAATGATATTAGCAAAAGAATTTATATAATTTTGGTTTTACACTTAACTCCTTTATGTGATTTATATTAGCCGAAAAAAACATTTAGAATTTAGGAGAGTCTGTTTAAGATTATAGGATGCCAGAGAATCTACTGGGCATTGAGGCAATTTATACAAATATTAAGAACTTAACGGATTCATATTTTAATTTATACGAGCAGAATAATATCTTTTAAAGGATTAATACTTTAATTTATACGAACAGAATAATATTTTTTAAATTTTAACAAAAATTTATTTCCTGTGGAAAACCTTTTCCACACAAGCTTCAGCATCAAACAATAAACTCCTTTATTAAAAAAGTTTAAAACAAGGTCCTCTCTAGATGTAGATGAACTGTCAGGTGGACATTTAAAAATACGTTCATGACAGGGACGTAGGGACGTAGCAATGGGAGGCGACGGAGGCGGTCGACCCCCCCCCCCTTGGATGTGATTTTGTAATGTGATTTTGTGGTGTACCTATATGTAAATTGCGTATTTACTAAAGTACTCGATTTTGATTTAGTAAAGTAATTGCGTATTTGATAAAGTACATATTTTTTTGTCAAGTAGCCCCTACATTATTTTTCCATGCGATTATCCTATTTAAAATTTTATATATGTTAAACAGATGTGCGCTTCTTCTGTCGCAACTGATCTAGCTGTTTCTGCATCCGTTTGACTTGCCTTATACGTAAGAGTTTCATTTGGATCTCTTCTAATGATTTCGTTATTCATAGATATGTTATACTGTTAAACGGGTATACACTAAATAATTGTGTGCATGAAATCAATAAATGTGTGAATAAAATAGTTACTTTCTTTGCTAAATATGAAAACTATAGGATCAATACCTGATTTCAAATTTCAGAAAATACAATTACATCATAATATAGCTTAGATTGCACCAATGTGACTGTCCTATCCAAACTTTTGTTGGAAAGGGTACATATTTCATATGGATGGCTATATAGTGGCTGTTCAAAAATGGCAGTTGCACTGACATTTTCAGACAGGTTTTACACAAAATAAGCTTCAAATGCGCTGGCTTACGGGGCTCCGCCCCGGACCCCGCTGAAGAAGCTTCCAGCTTTCCCCCAGACCCCCTAACTGTATGGGTTCGCCCGATTCACCACGGAACCTGACGAACGTAGCTCAAGTTCGCCCCCCCCCTTGGGACATTCCTGGCTACGTCCCTGATTCATGAATCTTTATATGTACACATATCACCATTATTTATTTATATATCCGCGCGTAGCTCGTGAGCGAGTATGTCAACCCATTACTCAAGAACAAGTAGATAATACCTTGTCGAGTAATAACTACAGACTAATCATAACTACCTCCTTTCTCTAAACTATTCGAGGAATTTTTGTCTTCTAGTTTAATTTTGAACGGATTCTTTCAACGGACTTGCGTGTCTATGTACTGAAAGAAGTTGTAAATACGAGTATGTTTATTGAACACATTTCAGTAATACTTAGTTGGGATCACCTGAAGATCAGGGTCCCCAGCCTTCTTTAGTTAGCTTTATAAAGCTAACTAACGAAAATATCACGACTTAACCTAACCAATCGTCAAGGGCGTAAAGTTGACCTAACGATTGGTTAGATTAAGTCGTGATATTTCGTTAGTTAGCCTTATAAGGCTAACTAACGAAGGCTGGGGGCCCTGATCTTCAGGTGATCCCATAGTTGTTTTGTTAATATAAGTAAGGCTTATAATAAGGTTAATCATACTATTCTGTTGAATAAGTTGATGGAAAGCAATGTTTATCAGTATATATTGGATAACCTAATGTAGATGTGTTTCAACTCTTTTGGTCATAGCTGTAGGTAGTGCATAAGTTATCTATTTGCATCATAAACAGTTTTGACAGCAAAGTACACATGCATTTAAATTAAACTGTGTTCTTATTAATGAGGTGAATGAATTTAAATGACAACATCATATTATATCTAGTTCCTTAAGCTACGATTCTGATATTATGAAAGAATA
Organism: Bathynomus jamesi; assembly: GCA_023014485.1. NCBI lineage: Eukaryota > Metazoa > Arthropoda > Malacostraca > Isopoda > Cirolanidae > Bathynomus > Bathynomus jamesi. Next base: position 1,049,373 of record JAJOZX010001030.1, on the reverse strand, counting down.
TCGCAAACTGTGTTAAATCATATATGCTAATAAGGAAATTTAGATATTGTACAAGTTATAACTGAGGTAAAAATTCAATCATTTCAAACGTTTTGTTGCAGTATACAAAGGGTTGACAAAAATAAATAGACACCACAATGATTGTCCTCAAGAACAAATGTCAAAGCTTATCAATGGAACGCCAGAATGTGTCAGCTTTACATAATACAAAAGGGGAAAACAACACGATTCGGATCTTTTCCGTTTGACTGCCGCCATTGAAACATAATTAAACTTTTTGTATTTTAACTAAAATGTCTTGATGATACAAAATAAGTTACTTTATAAAAAAGCTTTTCTTAATTTCCCCTTCAAATTTTGTTTCTTATAAACAATTTTAATTACTTTCAAGATCCATGCTTAATTTTTAAGTTTTAATCGTGTACTCAGAAAAATAAGGGGATCACCTGAAGATCAGGGCCTCCAGCCTTCTTTAATTAGCTTTATAAGGCTAACTAACAAAAATATCACGACCTAACCTAACCAATCGTCAAGGTCGTACAGTTGACCTAACGATTGGTTAGGTTAGGTCGTGATATTTCCGTTAGTTAGCCTTATAAGGCTAAGTAAAGAAGGCTGGGGGTACTGACCTTCAAGTGATCCAAATAAGGAAGTTCAACTTATAAATATAAGTCATTATAAGGGAAAATTAAGAAAAGCTTTTTTATAAAGTAACTTATTTTGTATCATCAAGACATTTCGGTTAAAATACAAAATACAAAAAGTTTAATTATGTTTCAATGGCGGCAGTCAAACGGAAAAGATCCCACGATTCTAAATATATTGATTCAGTAAATCTGTTATTATTTATTGACTTTTATTAACAAATAAAAGCTATAGAAAAACCGAAGGTGTCTATTTACTTTTGTCAACCTTCTGTATATATTATAAGCAACTTTGATTGAGATATATAAAACACGGAGAAAACGGTGAATTTATTGCACACTAAAGTATTCAGGATACTACATAGATTTGTACCTAATGTTTGGCTTTTCATACGTTTGCTTCTCAAAATGTACTTACTTTCGCTGAAAGTTGTAGGTGTACCCAATACAGCTTGATGCATACAATGCATCACGAAACCAACCTTTTAGTTCACGTCCAAATTCAAGATCGTCACATATTTGTCAAAATTTAACCTGAATGGTGAGATATTTTCATTTAAATAAAATGTCACATTCAGCTAATGGTAGTTTTCCGTTTGCGTTATTTGCCTCGATTGTTTATAATTGACCCTCCTTATCATATGATTTATGTACTTTATATTTTGTTTTTTTAAAAGTTAATTCTTCTTAATATCTTTTTTTTTTGGTAATTTTTAATTTTAATTTATGTTCGTGTAAATTATTGTTTTTCATTTTCTTCCATACTGTATTTTCTACGAGATTTCTCTCCTCCCAATGATTGTTATCATTATACTTATCTTTATCTTTATCCTTATCGTTATTATGAAAGGTTCTCGGATTTCACTTTAACATAGCTGTAAGCCACAAGAGTGAAGGATCAAGTTTCATACCACTTTTGTTTCTGTTTAAAATATTTTTTTAAAGCATATTTATTTAGTAAACGAATATCGAATATCAGATTGATTTAAATAAAAATATACAATATTTTTACGTGACTAATACTAAATACTGATATATTTTCACACTTCCGTTCGTTCCCTCATTTAAAGTCCTTACTCGTGCAAACATTTTACACGACTAATACCCTAAATGGGAATTTCAAATGGGGTTATTCTCCAATCCATTCTCATTCCCATTCCTGTCCTGTTACTTCTCATTTTCGGTCATTGTCATTTGCATTTACAGTTCTTTCATGAGAAATCAGAAAATCACGAAAATACAAAATCTGTTTCAATCCTATCTCAAACGAGGTTATTTATTGCATTCCTGCCAAATGGAACCAATTTTGAACAAGTTACGATTCCAAGAACAAAACTGGTCCAACTTTAATAGAGTACACACATACACACACACACACACACACACACACACACATAATATATATTATATATATATATATATATATATATATATATATATATATATATATATAACTGGTGTGCCATAAAAAAGGGTACATTTTAAAAGGGCTATAAAATCAACATTTATCATTTAATTTTAATAAAACTTCTAAACAATAAAAGATATGTATTTATCTATATGCAAACAAGTTTTCAGACTAAAGTATCAAATAATTCAAATTCTATCAACATTTGACGAAAGAGTATGATTTTTCTACTTAACATGCAAAAATTATTAAACCTTTTTAATATTTTTTTATAAAAATAATTTTTAACGTAAAATTTACCTGAAATTATTAAAAAATTGTTCGAAATGCTTTCCTTCCATTTCAATAACTTTTTTAATTCTTGGCCGGAATATGGGAGAACTTAGTAGAGCGAGTCTACAGGACTAGAATAAAAGATGTTGCTCATTTACGCGAGATCATCATTCAAAAATGGGAAGAGCTTCCACAGGAACAAGTAAATCGAGCCATAGATGAATTCCGGCCAAGAATAAAAAAAGTTATTGAAATGGAAGGAAAGCATTTCGAACAATTTTTTTAATAATTTCAGGTAAATTTTATGTTAAAAATTATTTTTATAAAAAAATATTAAAAAGTTTTAATAATTTTTGCATGTTAAGTAGAAAAATCATACTCTTTCGTTAAATGTTGATAGAATTTGAATTATTTGATACTTTAGTCTGAAAACTTGTTTGCATATAGATAAATACATATGTTTTATTGTGTAGACGTTTTATTAAAATTAAATGACAAATGTTGTTTTTATAGCCTTTTTAAAATGTACACTTTTTTATGGCACACCCGTTATACTATATATATATATATATATATGGGATTGAACTCAGAATGGTCCCCTGAGGTTCATTCATGATATACACAGACCGTGCATAGAAGAAGGAACTTTTCTGGGAAAATTAAATCCACTATAGTCCGAGTAAGTAATGGTAAATGACAAACACTATAGTTTTTTCTTGTTCCATAGTTTTTCCTTGGCCCATGTACGGTTTGTGTGTATCATATATATATATATATATATATATATATATATATATTTGTAGAAAAAGGAATGTTCTAAGGGAACCGACATTTAGGGATAAAAAGGATGATCAACGCCCACATCAACATTATGAAGATTTAATATCAGATGTTTCGGAAGTCAAACTTCGATTATCAGTAGTATGTTTAATTTGTACCCACAGTTACAATCATTTAACTTAGGCTTTTGTACAGGGTGGTCCGAAAGTCTTATTCCCCCTAAAAGGACCTTAACATGTAAAAAGGGACAAGACGTATATACAGGTGCTTTATTATATACATTACATTACATTACATACCAGTCAGGGAGGGGGCCGCTTTAAGAATCCAGAAGGTCAGTATGACAACCATCATTTTCGTGACACAAAATGATCCGGCGCCATGTCCTATGGGATATTTTGCGCAGCATAGCCTTGTCGACTTGTGTAAATGCAACCCTCACAGCCTCCTTCAACTGTTCTATTGTCCGATATTTTTCCTTGGATACACAGTCCTTAATAATGCCCCACAGCACGTTATCGCAGGAGAGGTCAGGACTTCTTGAAGGCCAATCAATTGGCGCTGCCAAATGTTCTGTCCTCTCCCTATCCACCTAGCCCCAAACATGTCATGTAAGAATTCCCTGACACTGATTGCATAGTAGGCAGGGGCTCCATCCTGTTGAAACCAGCAATCTGCTAGAAGATTCAGTCTTTGGAGCTCTGGAACAAACCAATCCCTCAACATGTCTCGGTATGAATGTTGATTGACAGGACCATCGAAGAAATAGGGACCTATCAAATGCTTACTGGACATCGCGGCCCAGATCATGATATGCGGTGGATTGTGTTCTAACTCTTCATAATAATGTGGGTTATTTTTACTCCAGAAATAAATATTCTTGTTACGGGCGCTTCGATAAATTGCACATTCATCTGAGAAGAAAACTTGCCACGTTGTGGGAGCGTCACGAAAACCTCGATCGTTTCCGTACTGACGTTTTGAGGGATCTGAGCAGTGAAGCCACCACTGCTGCACATTGTTCCTGCCTTGTCGACGGTCGTCCAGTCCTTTTTTACCCAGAATTGATCCAGTCATGAACAGCTTACGTTCCCATGGCAATATTGTCATTTTAGGAGGGGCTTCTTTGTTAAATCTTGCGAAATATCCCGTTGCACATCTTTTATGGTTTTTCCAGTCTGTGGACGTTCGTAAGCCCATACACTCACAATAAGCCGTTCTTCCACACTATAGGAGCTTGTGTGTCTGAAACGAAGAAAAATGTATTACTGTCCACATTTCCCACTAACAATATTTAAACATACTACTTCAAAGAAAAATGTGTTAGGGGGGGGGGGGGGTAACAAGACTTTCAGACCACCTTCTATAAATACTATACTTTTTTATGGGCTTTGTCTCCTGCCAATAAAGTTTATCATTATCATTAGTAGTAAAAAACCTCGCCCTATGAGCGGGATATTTTTGCTAGTTCCTGCGGAAAACTGTTGTTACCCATCGGTCAATACATATTTACTGTGCAGCATGGTACCAATATATGTTGGTATTATAATCCAGAATATTATTTACTGGATTTTCACGTCAAGCACGATGAGACTCTGTATTACGTTGCTGTTCTTTTGGTCTATAATCTTCATCGGTCCTTCTGGCTTTCTTTTTTGCAGTTTATTTGGTATTTCTCTCAAATGATGGCTTCCTTTTTCTTGTCATGTTCATTCCCTAAGATTCTTCGTCTGGATTAAGTTTTCAGAATGTTCCCCAATTTATTTTTTTTGACACAATAGTCACGCAATAAAATGTAATGGAAATTATTTTAAGAAAATTTTAAGCGAGTTAGAGTTTAACATTTGCAATTAGCTAACGAATCACGTAATTTTTTAAATTCAGCTTCACAGATTTTACTTGAAGCTCACGAAAGAGTTAAATTTCTAATACAATTTGTCACTTGTTTTTACCAATCATGGCTTCCGATGCGTAACTAAAAATGTTAATGCCTGCATTTTTTTCTAAATTTATTGACCAACTTAATTTTCTTTATTCCACGAAAGTGTATAAAACTCTGTAGAAGCGTGTTGGGACTTAGTTTACTTGCAGACGTTAATGATTGGAAATGCCATCAGTCCCCGCTTCTCTAAGATTGTATATTTTTCTAATAGCCAAAAAAGCCAACTGATCAACAAATTCATGAAAGAAAGCAACTATCAAGATTTTGAGTTTCACATACCAATACCAATGGACCAAAGTCTTGAAATTTAAGTGCTTCTTTTCTTAGCAGATATATATATATATATATATATATATATATATATATATCGTAAAGAACGACGCTTGTATAGGAGATATTCCGCGCAAGACGAGAAAGAGAAAACAACAAATGAAAAAATGAAGTACCATCTTTCTCGTCTTGCGCGGAATATCTCCTATACAAGCGTCGTTCTTTACGTTATTTATACTGCGTGTTCTTTGCAGTTGAATGTATATATATATATATATATATATATATATATATATATATATATACTAGCTGAGGTACCCGGCGTTGCCCGGAATAAATTTCACATTAGATCCCCAGCTTCCGGGCTTCTTTATTTTTTCTGGCTGCTGATGTAGATCTGCCCAAACTTGCCCGTTTCTTTGGTGGCATGGTAAAGTTGTTGGGATTTTCAAAAACTGCAAAAAAACATTGTCACATTAACTTTCTGTAACAACCATTACGCACTTCCTGTAACTATTCGCACAAACAGACAAACAGACAGGCTGACCGACTCTGTGTCGACATTCTTCATCCTATAAGAGGTTCTCGTGCCAAATTTGGTAGCTCTAGGTCAAACGGTTTGAAGTCGTCCTAAAATAATCAAAATTTTCACGGCTGCGTTCTTTTCTGTAGTTTAATCGCGGTGCTGGGGCCTTCAGGCCCAGTAATTTTAATTATTTAATTTATTAACACCCAGGTGCACAACCTGGGGACCTAATCAATATGTGTATGAAGTTTCATGTTTGTAACTGCTTCCATTTTGGAGTTATGGCTGGAACACACACACGTCCTTTTGAGGTACCCGGCGTTGCCCGGGATAAATTTCACAAACATACAAACAGACAAACAGACAGGCTGACCGACTCTGTGTTGACATTCTTCATCCCATAAGAGGTTCCCGTGCCAAATTTGGTAGCTCTAGGTCAAACGGTTTGCGCTTGCATAAAGGACAGACAAATAACCAAACAGACAGGCGAAAATATATATAAGATATATATATATATATATATTATACACCCCTCGAAATTAAATTAAAATTAATTACTCCAAGAGGGTATAATATTGTACTCCTGGATGGGAAATACGGTCTCAATGTCTTGTAGATCCCTGACCACAGAGCACACCGAATAAAATTCGTGAAGCTCCTGTAGATTTTTACTAAAATCCCAAAGTTCAAAGAACAATGAAACGCGTCGGCGGTTATTACTTTAATTTAATTTAGGCAAGATGATTATTTTCAATAGGAAATCAAATAAATAGATTTCTTTCAATAAAGTTTATAAGCGCAGTAATGTTTTTAATCAAATTTATCTTCGTAAGAGTTAATAATATGAATATTTCTTCTATGTTACTGAGTACAGTGATAGTTTAATCTTAATTCTAAGATAATCAAATATATACGTTAAATGTTGCTGGAGCCTACTGCCTAACCTACGGTCAGAACTCCCAGCCCGAATTTCTGTATACACATTACACAACCATAAAACCCAATTTCCTAACGAATTGATTTTCCCTCGTCAGCCCGGAGATCCGTCTCCTCGAAATCTGTCGCAGGGGCGTTGAGCCCCTTCTTATGTAGTCAAAGGAACGGAACCTGCCTACGCCACCACGCAAGCGGTTGACGTCACCTGGGAACTCTGGAGAAGCGAGCGTTTCACAATCCATTGTGTTTCCCAGGTGCAATCAAAGAAACCGTCCGCGTCACTGGCGTGTGATTTCCGTTCGGAAGGAAATGAGTCATACACTTGCGTGTGAATTATTAAATGAATGAAATTACATAAAAGTAATAGTGTCATCAGAGCGCGGCTTTACTTCGATGATAAATCAAGATATAACATGTATAACATACGTATAAATTGGAATACATTTTTTGGGGGATACCCGATCTGAAACAAAATTGCGAAAACACTCCAGGATCCCAGATGGTACTGTCACCAAGTTTCATGAAAATCGGTCCAGCCTTTTGGACCTGAAACGGAGACAGACAGATAGACGAGCAGACGGACATGCGGTGAATTATGGTATGATGATGATGATCATTATCATTACCATTATCATCATATATATATATAATCATGCAGCCTGACCTAAAAAGCGAAGAGTGTCTACAATAAAAACTAATGACACAAGCAAGGAAATGATTATGAATTTTACCGTTCACTGAATTATGATAAAACAAAGCATTGTTGCTTCCACTGGTGATGAATCACGTACGGAAGTCTCGTCAGTACTTTGATCCTCTATGTACTTGCCAATGATTTTGTGAACAGCTCGCACACTCAATGGGTATACTGGCAAACGGCGCCCTTTAAAGAGCAGTTAAGCCTTTCTTCTGCATATTATTTTAATTAATAACATATGTGACAAAAATATTGATAATATAATGTGCGTGTGTGTGTATATATATATATATATAATATATATATATATATATATATATACTGCATAAACAGGGCAAGAGCCCGATACACATTTTACAAAATGTAAATTAATATATTCCTAACGGCATTTCTTGGTAATCCCGTAATCAAAGTCGAACATTTCTCATTAATAGGAACTTGAATTCAACTCAAATCCTTGAATAAATTTCTTGAAATGGTTTCGAATAATAAGCGCACAGAACTCTGAAAAAACTGCGGATCATTATAATAGAATATAAATGTTTTCAAATAGACGAATATTTAAATGGTGCCAAATCCTCAAATTTGCGTCTCTGTGTGACAACTGTACGTTTATTTGGTTTGATTTAGGTTTCACTGCAAGCTAAAATGTAGAAATTTAACCGCTATATATCCTCGCCTCTCTGGAATAGCGTTGGGCTCATAGTCACCGAAATGAATAGACTCCCTTTTAATACTGTCTAACGAAATGCTGTATCTTGCTTCGAGCAAATAAAGTAGAGACATTTCAGTGTGCGTTTGTTGCCAAATATATTTATCTTGGATACGGGAGTTATGTATAGAGAGGGAGACGTCCATAAACATATATTTTATTCACGCATCTATTGTACGAATTTTGGTATTTATCAGTTTCCTTTAAAGAGTATATATATGTGTGTGTATATATATATATATATATATATATATATATATATATGTGTGTGTGTGTGTGTGTGTGTGTGTAGCAACAGAGACGCCTTCAGATACTTTCGCGATTTCCACTTGACAATAAACTCACTGTTCCAGCGATGTAGCCGCGACCAAGATGACGTCACATCGTGAGACTCCCTCAAGCTTTCCCTTTGCCCTGAACGTCACATCTTGCGCCTCTTGCCTCGAAGATTTTTTTTTGCCGTCTGAGAAATAACATTCAAGATAAGGATGGCGTTCGACCTCGTTAGAAGGGCGCTCACGGGCACGAAGCCTCAGTCGCATCTCGACACTCTCTGACTCCTCGAAGAAAAACCTCAGCGGCACGTGAAATCTCATCACGTAAGAACGTTGTAACAGGCTCCATTCGCTTACTGTCATTCACCTAACATTATATAAAGACTTTCATTTCGTCGCGTGTTACTATAATATTGAAGTCATTATTTAAGTGCATATTTAACATTTCAACTGAACTTGCATTCAAACAACTGCAACCTTTGCTTGTCTCACTTATATGAGGACAACTCAATATATTTTGCCCACCTTTTTCTTTTCTTTCCAAGTTTCCTTGTAAGTTCCAGAAATTTTGTACACAAGTAGTTACATACCTTTTTTACAAGTTTTTATTTTTCCACATAGTCTCCATCCTTTTCTACGGCTTTCTTCCACCTCAAAACAAGGGCCTTTATTCCTTCCTGGTAAAAGTCCGCTGGGCTCCGCTGAACCCACCTTTTAACCTCTTCAATAACCTCATTGTCACTCTGAAACCTTCCACGAACAGCATCCTTCATTGGCCCAAACAAATGGAAGTCTGAAGATGCTAGATTCGGGCTGTATGGAGGGTAGGGTAACACAGTCAAGCGCATTTTTGTGATAGCCTCTCTTGTTTGCAAACTGTTGTATGGTGTTGCGTTATCGTGCAAAAGAAGGACGTCTTCCAGTTTTCTCTCCGGTCGAACTCACTTTATACGTCTGTGGAGTCTCTGTAGTGTAGCAATATATGCCTCTGAGTTGATTGTTTGTCCTTTCTTCATAATGTCCACCAGAATCACCCCTTTCATGTCCCAGAAGATGGTGACCATAACCTTTCCTGCAGAGAGAGCCATTTTGAACTTTTTCTTGCGTGGGGAGTCTGCATGATGCCACTCCATGGAGTGGCGTTTTGTTTCAGGTTCAAAGTGGTGTACCCAAGTCTCATCCCGTCACAATTCGTGAAAGGAAGTCATCCCCTTCTGTCTCGTATCGAACCAACGACTCAGAAGCAATTTCTTTTCTTTGGGCTTTGTGATCTTCAATCAGTTTGCGAGGAACAAACCGTGAACACACTTTTGAGTATCCCAGTTGCTGAATTATCGTATTCACACTTCCTTCACTAATTCCTAGCTCGTGATAGCTCCTTGTATATGACGCACCGATTTGATCCAATGATGCTGTTAGCACGTTGCACAGTGTAAGCTGTCACAGCCGATGCCAGGCGACTGCTGCGTGGCTCATCATCGAGGCTTGCTCTCCCTCTCTCCGATGATCTCACACGTTCAGACCAGCGTCTAACTGTGCTTCGATCAACAACAGCATCTCCGTAAACGTTTTGTAGACGTTTGTGAATATTTTCAACTGTTTTCTTGTCTACGGTTAAGAACTCGGTAACAGCTCTCTGTTTACGACGCACATCACAGTCAGACGCCATTTTCGAAACTGCGTTGATCATCGGTTTTATAGAAGGGCGTTTAAAAGTGGTTTTTTTACAAGGAGGGGAGGTTCAAACTGGAAAAATCGGGTTATGTGAAGCGCAGAAAGTTCACACTTACGGCCTAAAAGACATTTCAGCTCCATGGCCTATTATTTAGCTAAGAATAAAGGGTGGGGCAAAATATATTGAGTGCCCCTAGTACATCATTTATTTTCTTTAATAAAGGAAGAGAACTCTATTAATTTCTTAATTAAAAACATTATTTGATCTAAAAAGCTCTGGTGACCTAAGATTCAAACAATCATAATCATTAACAACTTAACCTAATTAACATTATTATAGCGCCAACGAGGCACTTTATATATATATATATATATATATATAGGGTGTCCGAGAATTATCTGTACAATTTTTGGCTGTTATTAAAAGTCAACCATGAAGTGTAGAAATTCCAGTGTTGTCCCATTTTACAGAGAATCTCATTAAGTTTTTCTGATACCAAGTTTTGACAAGTTTTTTAGAAATTCCAGTGTGTCCGAACATTATCTGTACAATTTCATCTTTTAATAAAATTCTTGATAACACACGTAAAATTCTTAAACAAGATTATTTAGAATCTGTATTTTCAAAAGTTTCTTACGTGGTATCAGAAAAAACTTAATGAGATTCTCTGTAAAATGGGACAACACTGGAATTTCTACACTTCATGGTTGACTTTTAATAACAGCCAAAAAGTGTACAGATAATTCTCGGACACCCGGTGTATATATATATATATATTCATTTCACGTGTCCACCACGTCATACATACCTTTCAACCTTTCAAATGTTCCGTGCGGTGATTCCTCATTTCACGAAGGTCAAGCTTGTCGCCCCTCTTCTTTATAATTAGAATGAATATATATATATATATATATATATATATATATATATATATAACCTTACCTTACAACCTTACAAAGGTTCCACGTGATGATTTCTCATTTCGCGAAGGTCAAGCGTGTCGCCCCTTCTCTCGAGTTGGCCTGGTGAAGTAGTGAGTTGGATTCTTGCGCTCTCCACCTCACATAGCGTATTACAATATGTATGTAGAAGAGTGTATATATATATATATATATATGTGTGTGTGTGTGTGTGTGTGTGTATGTTGATCTTAGATACGTATTAAAGTTTATGTTCTGGAATTTACATTTTGAAACTCAATTTGCATATAATAACTGATTATTTGAATAAGCGGAAAAAGGAAATAGTGATTGTATTTTCCACTCCCCACCCCCCGTCCCCCCACCCACCCCTCACTCCAACCTTCCACGAACACCCCGAAAACTCACTTACATAAGTTTGGTTTAACTCTTTTCTTAGTCTTTTCTGTATTAAAAAACCTCAATGGTTTTCCAGAAATGTTTCTTCATCCATCCTGCATAGGGTGTGTGAGTGTGTGTGTGCGTGTGTTTTACGCAAGTTCTGTATAAATTTGGTGTTAAAGATTTGTCATTATTTCTGTCAAATATTTCCAACATGTTGAATTGACTGCGAATACGATTACGTCCCATTTAAACGTATACAAATATAACAAATTTATATATCTTACAGAGTATGAAGAACGAATACGTATGAAAATATCCATGAATACATCCGTGAATATTTATTTTTAGAATAACGTCATTGTAAGAAAATTCTTCAGTCATACATTACCCTCCGTATTCTTGAATAAAGTAAACAGTTATTGTATGAATTATAGAGAAAGAAATTAAATTCAGTGGTACTTTCTCGAAAACCTGAATTTGCAGTACTGTTTTAACGAGACTTCATAGTAATTATTTTGATTCTTTGATGCTTTAATACTCGTTATTTTTTACAGTATTCATAAAGTATAACACAAAATACAAATACATTAAGAAAGTTATTTAAATGCGAGATCTTCATATTTTGGATATGAATACTTGTTGTTTTGACGTTAGTAGTATAGCCGAAAAAGGTTAGAGTGCAGGAATGTTGCAAGTGATTACGTAATGTTGCAAAGGGGGTGGGGGTGTTGGGGGGGGAGGGAAAAAAATAAAAAATAAAAAAAAATAAAAAAAAGAGTACTGGCCTTTGTTGCCAACCGGGGTTGCAAGGGGCATGCAACTTGGAGGCGGAGTTCTCCCCCAAGCTATTCCCCCCAAAGGGCCAGAAAGGAGAGAAAGGAGGAGAGAAAGGAGGAGAGGTGTTCACCTGGCAGGAGCCAAGTGCATATTAAGACTTCAGCCGAGTAGGCGTTGTTTTATAGAATCCTAATCAGCCAGTTGGCTTAGAAGGCGTAAATGGCTTGAGTTGCCAGATAGCGCCATGTATTCGCTATATATTTAATTCTAATCGAAGACTGAGTTGCCAGATGCCACTTTTTAGCAATACCATTGTATACATTATTATAGACTCCTAATCAGCCAGTTGGCTTAGAAGGCGTAAATGGCTTGAGTTGCCAGATACCGCCATGTATTAGCCAGTTGGCTTAGAAGGTAAATGGCTTGAGTTGCCAGATACACTTTTAGCAATTATTGTGTACACTATTATAGACTCCTAATCACCAGTTGGCTTAGAAGACGTAATGGCTTGAGTTGCAGATACCACTTTTTAGCGATACCATTGTATACATTATATATTTCTTAAAAGTTGTTTAGAATACCGGTAGTAGTTTAGAAGGCGTAACATGATATAATTAAGTAAAACAACATTGCATCATTCTGTTTATATAAATATATAGAAAAAAATATACATTTCAATAATAATTGAGAATATGCATATAATCATAACAGTACAGGAAATATATACACACAATTATGGAGATATATAAAATAAATATACATTTCAAATAGAAATAATATACATTTCATAATAATAGAAATATGCATATATCATAACTACAGGGAAATATCACGCAAAATATATAAATACATTTCAATAATAATAGAAATATGTATATAATCATAACAGTACAGGAGAAATATCACGCAAAATATATAAATACATTTCAATAATAATAGAAATATGCATATCATAACAGTACAGGAGAAATATCACGCAAAATATATAAATACATTTCACTTTTTTTAAAATACTAAACTCGGTCTTAATCGAGTTTACAATTACATCATTATTGCTCTGCATTACGCAGTATATGCGGCTTAATAATATTTCACCGCTTAAAGTATAGGGAAACCTGTATTCGATATGAAGGGCTTTCATATCGTTCAGTACTATTTTTGTTCCCACTTTACAACCGGTTGGTAAGTCATCTTTAAATACGTCTAGAATACAATCAAAAGCACGCACAAAGAGTTCATCGTTAGCTACATTATTAAACACAAGTTTATAAACACGCTTTTCCAATCGAGGGTTTATTTCTACCGACTCGAGCTTTTCAATCGTGAACTCACTCAACATAGCGGCAATTGAAATAATCTTCTAAATCGTTACGACAACTGCGCGTTATATAAAGAAATAGTTCTTCAGGGTGAACGGTGTAGGTGAGCTCAGCCTTGTACCGATCAATTGCTTTGTACCAAAGTTCATGGTATTTCAAAGAGTCTAAACTTTTTAAATAAACGTCCAGCACTAGACCATTCTCACCAGCCCTACACTCGGTAAACCCATCGAGCAGAGCGGTGTATGCGTATTCAAGTACTGTATCAAAATAAAGCATGTCCGTAACACGCGCGTCTAATATAGGTTTCAGCTTGCGGAATCCGACGATTTCAAACATTCTGTCGAGGATGAAACGGTTTCGCGTAGGAACAAGAGCGTTATTATCAGAAGCATTCTTCCACATCAGCCGTATATCAATGCACGGCCGATCGTTATTTATACACAACGTACATACAACGGCGTATGAGGGTGCGTCACTAATCTGCTCTCTTCTTGTACCTACGTTAGCAGGTATTTTATAACGATCTTCACTCCACTTCTCAACTATCACGAAGATTCTATTCATCTCCTCGACACTTAAATAAACCCGTTTGTTTGTTTGTCTACATTCCGTTTCCAGTACATAGCTAATGGTACCGGAATTACGCCTGAACACGCGCAACGATTTCGTCACGGACACATCGTACGAGGCGTTGAGAATGCTGCTCAAAGGAAGTTCCATCGTATTCGAGGAGCGCACGTCCACTCGGTTCAAGCTCTGAGATAACTATGAGCCGTGTGAGGCACGCAGGTAGGCAGGAACGGTTCGACGGGCGGCTGACTCGATGATACGTGAATGGGCTTGTTCGTATGATCCGCGAGTCGTACCGAATTGTTGTACATATTTGTTTTTCCGGTACAAGAATTAATTTCATCACTACCAGCCTACGCACCAGACATTTTACCTCAGGATAAGAACTAGGAACATTTTATGTTTTACTAAACATCTTCACACTCCGGCGCACTATTTGAGAGGAACATATGCTCATATTTTTCCTTTCTGCCCATCAAACGATACTCGTCTCTAAAGTCTGTTAAAAACTCACGCAGGGCACTAGCCACAACCTCACTACGAACCTCATCATGATATACGTTAATATAGTGATAAAAATACTTAAGATTGTCCATGATCACGAGATTCACATTTTCAGTCGTAGGGTATGAGTAATCGACATGGTGTAGCATGACGTAATACCGCTTGTCACACCACCCATCCGCAAGACTCATTATCCATACCTGCTGCTTCTCTTCTGCACGCGTTGTTTCTTTTACTTCACGGTGTATGTGAGACTTTATAAAGTTTAGCTCTGCAGTATACTTCAGCACATCGTCTGTGCAACGAAAGCCTTCAACGGTCTCACCAGAACATCCGTAGAGTATTTGTACATCTTGGAACTTCGCACAATCCAATGTGTTTTTAAAAGAGGTATAGGAGGGGAATAGGAAGTTTTTCGGTATCCACCACATCCTGACACTTTGCTGAATACCATTTCATAAACGTTGTACAAGCAATATTAAAGGTAGCCATTTGAATACACGTCTGATCTGAATACACGTCTGATCTCTCGGGCTTACTGCAGTCGACTGACCACGCAGGGACTCCCAGATAGTAGCATGACTCACGGTCTTACAGTGGGCGGAGCTTAGAACTTTCACCTGCGCACACACACACACACACACAAGGAGAAAGTGAAACGCTAATTGAAACATGATTTATTTAATAAACGAGATATTCAAGTTATATATATTTACAAATACGATTTAATAAACGAGATATTCAAGTTATATATATATTTACAAATACGTGTAATAAATCAATAGATACTTTACAAATACGATTTAATAAATGAGATATTCAAGTTATATATATATTTACAAATACGTGTAATAAATCAATAGATACGATTATATACAAGACAAATACGTGTGAGTTAACAATAGAAGCATCATACGTTATGGTATCCAAAGGGTACGGTATCATAGGTACCAGGTAACTGGTAACGTTTCCTATAGGTGTTACGGCACACCTTCGTACCCCTAAGTTCCTTCACGCCCCCAGCTTCTGCGCCCGAAAATTGTGGGTGCCTACAATTAGTTGGGGAGGTTGTTCGCCCTCATCATCGTCCAAACATACTAGATCCTTCAACGATTCAAAGTTAACAACCCGCCGATTCGCATGGTTGAGCGTAATACCCTTTGCCTTCACGATATATTTCATTTCCTCCCCCACCCTGACCCGTACCCCATAAGTCTTAGGTCCTGTTGAGACAAAAGAGTCGGCGTAAGCGTTGTCCCCATACTCGTCCTTGATCTCATCAGTGAGCTCGCCGAGGAACTCCCCAATAGCGGGCATGTATTCACCCTCCCTCTCTGTGAATATCACGCTATCTGTATCGGCATACAATACTCTCCGCCCAAGAGAATGCAATAGACCCCAAAGTTTTATACGGGCGTAGGCTGTTGTGAAGCTGGCCACAGGTATGTTTGTAACCCTTGAGGTATCTGTGGCAAATTCAGTGTTGTTGTACTTTATTATGTAAGTATTACCTACATTCACGATCTCCATGACCTCTTTATCGGGAGCATTGGCATAATCCCAGACATCGCTATAACTTTGTGCCAAATGAATGCTCCCTCTGCCGGTATTCTGCGCAAATTTTCCCCATAGACTGTTTAGACACAACTTTGCACTAAAGCGCTTGCCAGGATTCTTTACAATTTGGACACGATCAAGTTGTATACCTTCGCGGTCGCGGTAACGTTGAATATAGGCAGACTTTTCATCTTCGGTATCAACTCCTCGCGGATACCCTGATGCCTCAACCTTATCCTTCAAAAAGGCGTTTATATATGGTGTGAAAAGGTTGGGTAGCTTCTGAAACCTCCACACCTCATGTATCTTCAGTATTCTATAACCATGGCGTACGGCTAGGGCCAGCTCAGGACTTGTATATACGCCTCTGATCTTACGCTGGTGGGGTATATGGTTACATTCGCCGTTATCCTCTTCCGCGCACTTCACGCACAGGGGAAACATGAGCTTGTCGTCGATAACGACAGGTAAGATCGGCATCCATAAATTGCGTGGGGGGAGTACGTCTACGAAAGAGAGCCCAAAGTAACGATCATTCAAATTTTTTGAAAATTCATTGATGGAGGGTAGGCTAGGTCCCACCAGTTTCTCAGGAGCGCCCACGGGGTACGGATTGCTCTTCATCACGTATGGGTATAAAGAACAGAAATCGTAGTAATGGAGCTTCACGCCCTCCGTAGGTGGAAAGTATAGTCTGAAAGGATTTGTA
This sequence comes from Bathynomus jamesi, assembly GCA_023014485.1. Taxonomy (NCBI): domain Eukaryota; kingdom Metazoa; phylum Arthropoda; class Malacostraca; order Isopoda; family Cirolanidae; genus Bathynomus; species Bathynomus jamesi. The sequence continues at coordinate 1,032,492 of JAJOZX010001030.1, read as the reverse complement.
CGTCCTCCAAACAAGCTATCACCACATTTGAGAGGATCCAGCACCATTGAACGCTTGATCGTGTTTATTTCCTCACGGTACACCTCGTCTGTCTCCATCCGTGCATCATATTCATGCTCCCACAAGACTTTGTGAGTGAACTGTGATCCTATAAGTTGATCGCGGGTGCGGGTCGATGCAAGACAGTCGGCAGGAGACCTACCGTGGATATCTCCGCGATTCCGCACTCAGGACGGGGCATCCATGCCACCAGCAACCGTTAAAGGAGTACACAGTCTTCACACCAGTGACACGGTTTTCACTTAACCCATCAACCCAAAAAACACGTCCATTAATCTTAATGGGTACTTCACCCGTGTTGCGGGCGTGCTTTATGTATACACCTGTCTGTTGCTGTAGGTGTATGAGCCAGTAAATAGCCTTGTGTCCGTAACTGCGGGGGTTGTTTCGGTGAATAATGGCTAAGGTGTCTTTAGGCATGAAGTTATTCTTGAACACCGTAAAACATAATGATGCGATGGTGGTTGCGACTTGCAGTGGATCGCATTTGAAACGGGCTATGTACATCCTTCTAAAGGCCTGGAAACATACTCTAAGCACGCGCACATCATTCACGCAATAACGCTCACATTCATCAGCTATATTATAAGGGTTACTTTCATTAAAACTGTCGTAGTATCGATCAAAGTCTTCACGTTCATCCATACAGTCAAAATAATGTTTGGGGGGTGTTGGGCCTACGTAGTTTAAAGTCTCGCTGGTGAGGAACAGTGTAAGGGAAGTATCCTTGGAAACTTCAGCTGCTACTCCCATCACCTTGGGTAGCTTTGCTAATTTACAAGGTGTGAATAATAAAGTATCTTTAAATTGTACATTAGCCTCTTATCTGCATCTGTATTAATTTGTTGCCTTTTCAATGGATCACCTGTAAATATCTCAGAGGATTCGTGTTCAAGCAACTCCTTATAAAGGAACTGCGTGTCAAACTTTGGCCCCGTTATGGGCGAGAATATACACAGTCCATTTTTTTGAACTTGTCGGCTAACTTGACAATATAGGACACAAATAGTTTCACAGGACTATCGCGGGACATTCGTTTTAAAAACGTTTGTCGTTTTACACATTTGGGGCACTCGTCACATTCGATACCCATACACTCATCACAGATGGTCTGGCTCACAAGTAAATGTGGAATTACCTCTTGGGTTCAGCGTTCGTATATGTTTATATATCGTAGTATACAGTTATACAAGGGTTATTTTAGGCTTAGCATCTTCATATAACATACATGCTTTACTCCATCCGCCTTATATTCCCCCTGGCAGTAGGACAGTGAATTACGTCACACTTGGCTTAAATTTTCCCCAATTATCCATTGTGTGAAACATACCACATTTACAGATTCGCATTTTCCTGCACGTGCCAATTGATTTATGGAAATCAAAACAGCTATTATTGAAAATGTGCGTTCTACACACATCACAGTCTCTCTTCTCAGCTTCAAACTACACGGCTTTCACATTGGTGCTTTTACAGTGCTCCATACCATGTGACATTCTTTACAATGTCTCACTATATCATCCGCAAACTCGAGGCACCCCTTACACAAATCATGATGTCTCCCATATTTTCGACTTTTGTCATAACTCGCGTAAAGCCACCTTATATTACGGATGGGAGATACGTTGTCCCTGACAATCCTAAATAAGTAGGGGTCTTGTACGATCTCTCAAACAGCTTTTAAAAACATACACAGTCCTACGACAATCATCCAACCCAAATACAACTATGCGGATATTCATTTCCTTTCTACCCTTCTCAGCTCTTCAGGACCCATATTACAGTCAAATTCAAGTTCACAGTCTACTGTACAGCTAGTTTACGGGCACGCTCCACGACGTAGGCAGCAAATTTTTGAGTCTCGTGTATTTTGTACAGTAAACATACATGCTAAGAGTATGCTATACAGTCTCAACCACGATCGACGTTTATATGCTTTCGGTAAATAGTCGGAGAATTGAAGTTAGAGTATACGGTATGGCACTATGGCCCGCAACAGAATACACGGTCAATATTTACCGTGAAGTTGTCCATATTGAAGGCTATACTATTGGCGGCTTGCATATGTCCTAATATATATTCTACATCTTCAGCCGCCAAACGTCTAAATGGCACTATCACCCAATAATCGTCTACATCACCGTCATCTGACCCGAATCCAAAGGACAGACTCGTCCTGACTTCACGCTCGTCGCGATTCTGAAGAGCAAACTCTACAAATACGCTGTACAACCCGGCGTAGTCCGCGCTCAATTCCATGCTATACATGGACTCTAGGGTCGACCCTGACTCTATACCGATTTCTAGTCAAGGCTGGGGTGGGGGCTGCGGATCGCACCAATTCGATCGTATATCATCCTCAGCAGAACGGGGGGCGGCGGATGAATTAGGGGGTATATTAGCGGAAGGTGCTGATGGGGGGCTGTTGCGTAGGAGGTTGATGGTTGGGGATCTATTATTGTAGACTTAACAGAACGGGGGCGGCGGATGAATAAGGGGATATATTAGCGGGAGGTGCTGCTGGGGGGCTGTTGCGTAAGAGGTTGAGGGTTGGGATCTATTACCGCTGCAACAGGCGCGTAATTTGGGCGCTTTATACCTGACGTGGGGTTCTCACACCTCCGCTTTGGACGTGCTACCGGTAACGCTGGTGAGGTTCGTTGGCAGGGGAGGAGATCACAACTACACTGTCGCGAGGTCATCCGTAATGTCAATGATGGGGTGCTCTACCTCATCGCATTCACGGTTCTGTGGGAGAAGAAAGCAAATATAAGGAACAGCACTCAAAATTTGTAATATTTGTAAATGACTCACTTAGGAGTGGACGTGTTAGAAATGGACTCTGTAGAAAAATCAGATTCACGAGCCCATCCACATGTATTATATCTGGACCTACAGGATGTGGAAAACTGTTGTTATGCTTAAATCATTAAAGAAAAGGGAGAGATGTTCTCGAAATTTTGCATAAAGTTATATGGTGCTATTCGACGTATCAATCATTTCAACGGGCACCAAGATTGATATTTTGTTCCACAAAGGCGTATATGACATTAATTCGTTAAAGGGAAATGAACATACAATCATTGTAATTGACGATCTCATGTGGAGATGGATAAAACGTTTGCGAGACATTTACAGTCTTCTCCCACCATCGTAACATAAGCGTGTTCTTCATCAATCAGAATCTATTTTTCAAAAATAGATACATGCGCGATGTGTCGTTAAATACGCAATATCTAGTCTTATTCGCGCAACGTAGAGATGTATCACAAATTGGGGTATTAGCCAATCAAATTTCCCGAATCAGCGTAAGGAGTTTTTGGAAGTTTATAAAGAAGCTACAAGCACGCGTTACGGAATTTGCTTTGCGACCTTCATCCGCGAAACACGTTTAGAGTGCTGCGAACGAATATATTTCCAAACGAGCCTGAAACGGTGTATTCCAGAATGACAAAGAGACTAAAGAAATACCGTGAATTAATAAAATTCTATCATCGACGCCCCGGGCAATGCAGCAGATGTTTATTAAAAATATCGACGCCGACTTTTTAAAATGCATCTGTGAAATCTGTCTTAACGTTATAAATTGCAATGTATCAATGAAAACCCATCAGAAGGCTCCCTACGCCGCTCAAGAACATAATACGTGCACCGCTCGTAAAAGTCAAACTGTAGCGAAGAAAAAAACGAATTATTGTACAACAGGAGGTCATTTCTCCCCATATCTTATTTTCAGTTTTGGGTCCTTTACTGACTAGATTATATAATGAAGAAGAAAGTGGTAGTGATCCCCACGAGTGTACGCTTCACTGCAAAAGAATCCAGACACGGATCTAGATCCCCGTAAAGCAGACTTAAAAGATGGAAAGCGAATTGCTAGCTCTATTAAACAGTGAAAAAAACCTGATGAGAAAAGAATCTTATACCAAGAAGCTCTGCAGAAATTTCTTCACGAGTACGAAAATTATAAGAGCCCTACAGAGATTCCTGTGGTTATTAGGCACAGCACGGGGGACGATGGACATGGCGACATAGGATCTGAGCCCGACGATACAGCTGACCAACCAAAAAGATTAGCCACACAACATATCGAACATGTATTAAAAAATACCCTCCCACTTACATGTGAGGAGTAAAGGCTTAAGTCTTATAATCTATTGAATGAGGATCCGCCATACAATGGACCGATACAGGGAGATCATTGTGGAAGGATCAAAGGTACAGGGATCGAATATCGTAGACATTGTCCATGATCTGGTGAGAAAGTGGGATAGGCCATCACCATCAGGATGGAAGCATATTAAAGCAAGACTACAACAAATAAATGTCCCTAAAACGTTGATAGGAAATCTGAACAGGTTAAAAGACTTGGAACATGCAACGCCTGTGACACAATTGAAGGCGCCGTCACCCCCGGCGGTAACACCTTTGAAGAGGAGCAAGAAGAGGTTAAACCAACCCTACCCACGTGCCTCTAAAATACGCAAATGGCTAACGTATTAACTAAACGCTATTATGACATTCTAACCCATCCTCTTACGGCGGCGTAGATAGACTGTACAGAAGTGTTTACGGAGTAGGAAAAAAAGATGTTGAAAGATTTTTGAGGAGCAGGGCAGGACGCTTATACGCTTCATAAGCCTGTGAGAAAAAAGGTTTAAAACAGCCAAGACAACGGCTTCCTCGATTGATTCTATTTGGCAAGCAGATTTAACAGACATGCAAAGATATTCTGTGTATAACGATGGTTACCGCTACATTCTATTCATAATAGACGTATTCTCTAGATATCTGTGGCTAGTTCCTCTGAAAATAAATCACCTGAAACAGTTGCTAAAGCCACCAAAACGCTAATGTTAAAAGAAAACAGGGTTCCTGGCTATTTTTTGTACGGATATGGGGAAGGAATTTATAGGCCGTGCTTTTCAGAACATGTTGACAGAGTTTAATATCAGCTATTACACCCAATTCTATACATAAGGCTTCTTTAGCTGAAAAGAGTTCAGCGCACCATAAAGGAACGCATGCACCGTTATTTTACACATAAAAACACATACAGATTTCTAGACATTCTGGAATCATTGGCATCATCCTACAACCGCTCACACCATCGCACGATTGGGACAACACCTAACGAAGTTTTAGAAAGAGGTACGCTCCCGAGAAGAGATGGATCACCACCACCACCACACTCTGCGCGCTTCAAAATCAATGATTATGTAAGGCTGTCGCGTTCGGGGAATAAATTCGCAAAGGGTTTTGAGCAAGGATGGACACGCGAGATTTTTAAAGTTAGGGCTATGAGACCTAAAGGTGAGATAATGATGTATTACATTGAAGATTTGAATGGGGAAGAAATCTCAGGAGGTTTTTACCGCGAGGAATTGCAGAAAGTTGCGTTTAATTTAGAAAAAAATGTGTTTAAAATTGAGAAATTTTAGGAAGCAAAGGTTCAGGAAGAGAAAAATGTACCTGGTGAAATGGCTAGGGTACCCAGAAAGCTTCAACACCTATATAAAAGCTGATGCAATAATGAAGCTTAAATAGTATGCAACATGGCTCCTAACCATTTCTACGTCACACTCCCGTCCTCCTCGTCCCTGTCTGTACACCCTAACAACACACTAGCCAACTTTGTAACAGAACTCCACGGGCACATTGAATTGGGTCGTGATTCGTATGAGGTGGGGATATGCGAAATTCAGCTGGACACCGTCTTTTTAAATATTGAACATAAAGAAACCGTTTTTACGATTCTTAGAGACATTGACGAGTGTGAAAAAGCTGGGGTAGCTATGGATGAAACTATGCGTATCGCTCGGACTAAGATTGCACGGTATTACAGTACAGAAGTAAGACTAGGACCGGGTCAATATGGTTCGGCCGAGGATGTTGTGAGAGGCTTAAACGTAAGTTTAAGAAACTCAAACCTTACGAATGATTTAGTATACGAAATCGTAACAACCTGCACATACACTAATCCTAAAATCAAAGACTAACAGACGTATTAAAGAACATAGAAAGTTCAAATTCTAGCCAATGGCCGATATAGCGCAGCCTTCCAAAGAGACACATTTCACGAGACACAGCATGACTTGTCCAGATTAATGTATCAATTGAAGATGGAGAAATTGGCTGAAAGGTCCCCAGACATGTGCTATATTTACAGTAATATAGTGGAGCACCAGTTTGTTGGGGATACCCAGGCACGCCTGCTGCGCATTGCTCACATCCCCAACCATAGAGGAAGGAGTTTGAGTATTACATATGACAGACCCCATTATGTGAATGTCGCAACTAATTTAATAACCAATATCTCAATATATATAAGAACGATTGAGGGTGAAAACTTCCCATTCGGTAACGGGAGCTTAACAGTGAAGCTACACTTTCGACGCACTGAGTTATAATGGATAGAAAGCCTTTCACCGTCTATCGAGGGGTGCGATACCAGCGCGGTAGTGGACTTGGGTCCATTTTTTCATCCATACTACGTACGGCTGTTCCTTTGCTGAAGAGGGGTGCCAGATACCTTGGAAGGAAAGCGCTACAATCAGGTAACACTGCAGAAGACATATTGGCCGGGGCTAAACCTAAAGAGCTCTAAAAAAACATTTAAAGCGTACACGGGACGAAATCATCAAAGATGCAAAGAGAAAAATGCGTGGTGGCGGGAAGAAGAGGGCCCCGGAAGAAGAAGGGGTCACGTGGTATTAAACGTAAAAGGCTATCAAAAAAGAAGTGCTGTAAGCGAATGAAACCTATGGTTGACCACTTTTTTGACTGATATAAGCTAAGGACATTGATCTCATGAATCATAGTTTGTTTACCACTTGTCGAGAGAGGAGTCACTATTTCGCCATGGCACGCTTCATCCACCCATGTAGTTCACAATGCTGTAAATCGGAGCTGTCCCTTTTTGAGCTGCCTCCAACCCAAGTTTCTATTGAGCACAGTGACTTTATTACAATTAACCCTTTAAACACAATTAGTTCCCCGAGTGCACCTATAGAATTCGTGATACCCAGCTCAGGTCCTTACTTTTTTGATCCAAGCTGTGTGCACATGTACGCTAAGCTACGTATAGCCCATTCTGATGGAACGGTCTGCGATGACAAATATGCTGTATACCCTGAAACAAACTTTCTGCACTCCATATTCAACCAGTGTGACGTATATTTAAATCAGACCAACATATCGGCAGGCACGGGGTACTATCATCTACGAGCCTATCTGGAAAATGTCCTCAACTTTTCCAAAGAAGCGAAGGCTACCTTTTTAAGTGCCGAGGGATATTATCAAACTAAAGATGAAAATAGTATAAAGGACAAATTTAAAAATTCTAAAAAGAAAATATACGAGTGTTTTGGACGGTTGCACACAGATTTCACTTTCCAGGAGAAGTTGCTTGTCAACGGGGTGGATATGAAAATAAAGCTCACCCGCACGAGTCCTGAGATCTGCTTAAATCTGGCTGCTGATCAAGAGGAGGGTGCAAAGCCCGTTGTGGTTCACATTATGGACACATACCTCCGCGTACGGCGAGTGAAATTAAGTTCACCAAAACAACTAGAAATTGAGAAAAATTTACTAAACGCTACAGTGAAATATCCTATTAACAGAGTGCAAATCAAACTATATACGGTTCCTGCAGGGTTGGCATCGAAGCAGATAGAAAACATTGCCCTGGGAAATCTTCCTAAAAGGATATTAATCGGCATGCAGGACCATGCTTCGGTGAATGGAAAATATAAAAAGAGTGCCTTTAAATTCGAGAATTTCGGACTTAAAAATATAACTCTATACGTTAATGGCACTGCTTTGGGTGGAACAATGGGTACGGACTATTCATCAGACGCTGTGTTACCTCTTTGTGCCAGAGCCTATAGTAATCTGACCCATATTGCAGGTGATTGTGATGAGCTTGGTAATGGGGTAACGCAGGAAGAATTCATTGATCAATTTAACCTTTATCCGTTTGACATTACACCTGACTTATCTGCTAGCGTAAATACCCATTTAACCCCACAGCAGAGCGGAAACATCTCAGTGCGGCTGGAATTCGCCAAGCCTATAGACGCTCCTATTAGTGTACTAGTATATCTCGAATCGCAAGCCCTAATAGAAGTAGATAGATTTAGGAGCGTTATCACTGACTTTTAAAATGGATGCTAATACACTTCAGAAAGTAATGGAACGAGTCACACGTTCCAAATTTATCGGAGTGTTTGCGAAGAATGAAACATTGAGTTTGCCAAGTACGCGAGAATGCGGTAGTCTTATTGTGAACACAGATGTCATCGGTAATGAAGGGATTCACTGGATCGCTGTCTATTTTAAAAATAGACAGCGCCTGTACTATTTTGATTCACTCGGTACTCAACCCTGGAGTGACCCTATTATTGTAAAATTTCTCGCTCAGTTACATATTCCCGAAGTTGTATGGAACCCATTTCGTATACAAGGATATTTTAGTAATGTTTGCGGAATGTACTGCGTCTCATTTCTCACGCATATGTCATGTGATAAAGAATTTATAAATTTTTTAAATTTATTTGACCCGTGTCACACTCGCCGAAACGATGAAATGGTATGCAGACAGATAAAAATCCGTTTTCCAATTGTACGTACTCGTTGTATAGTATAATGTTTTTGTTCGTATATTTGTAACGATATATTCTGTAGTTGGTTATTGTACTGATTTCTTTCATTTAATAAATTTATGAAAATATATTGTCTTCTTACCCAAAAAGATCGAAAAACACTTACATTATTTCGGTGTGACATTGCTGACTGATCAGTATATCCTCCGTATTCATGACACGAGATTCTTCAAAAGATTGTATAACACGTGTCAAATCCTCATCGGACCTTAAAGGAATAATGTTCATTCTTTTAAAACATATACAGAGTATACAGACAGATCCCCATTATGTGAAGATATCTTTGGTTCATTTAAGAGGAATAACATTGATTGCCATAAAAAATTTCGATTTTAGCATAATGGGGTAAGAAGTAAAACCAAATAACATTGATTGCCATAAAAAATTTTTGGCGAGTATCTATTTGACGAGATACTACAACCTCCATATATATATAAATCGAATTATAGACACTTACATTTCTATGGTAGTCCCTTGCGTCGGATTGTAAGGAGCGTCACTGCAAATATCTTCAACGGTTTGCGTTGGAAATAATTCATCACGGTCAATCGCGTTAAAAAGACTAATTGCGGTTAATGCTGCAGTGTCACTTTCTTCATACAATTCGGGGAGACGTACAGGTCCATGGTGGAGGATGTGTGACATTGCTGACTGATCAGTATATCCTCCGTGTTCATGACACGAGATTCTTCAAAAGATTGTATAACACGTGTCAAATCCTCATCGGACCTTAAAGGAATAATGTTCATTCTTTTAAAACATATACAGAGTATACAGACAGATCCCCATTATGTGAAGATATCTTTGGTTCATTTAAGAGGAATAACATTGATTGCCATAAAAAATTTCGATTTTAGCATAATGGGGTAAGAAGTAAAACCAAATAACATTGATTGCCATAAAAAATTTTTGGCGAGTATCTATTTGACGAGATACTACAACTCTCCATATATATAAAATCGAATTATAGACACTTACATTTCTATGGTAGTCCCTTGCGTCGGATTGTAAGGAGCGTCACTGCAAATATCTTCAACGGTTTGCGTTGGAAATAATTCATCACGGTCAATCGCATTGAAAAGACTAATTGCCGTTAATGCTGCAGTATCACTTTCTTCATACAAATCTGGGGAGACGTACAGGTCCATGGTGGAGGGAATGATTATTCACTGACGCGAAAATAGCTACTGTTACTCCCAACTGAAAAATATCCCCTTTTATATGCACAATCGCCAAGCTCCGCCCCAAAAGACCAGATGTTCGTAGTGATTGGCTGCCGATGTAGCTGGGTGGAGCTATGATGTGTACCAATCCGCTATAACGGGTCCGGACGAGTAACATATATAAAATCGTGTTTCTTGTGAATAAATTATAGACACTTACATTTCTATGGTAGTCCCTTATATTATATTTTTATTTTTACTTACAAGTTATTAGTAATGTTTTCACAAATTCTTGTGTTAACATAATTTCAATTGTTAACTTATTTTATAATAAAGAAATTATAAATATAGCCTAATTATATTTTTAAAAAAGCATTCAGTTTCCACGTTAAACTGTGGGTCTAAGGCGGAGTGAAAACCTTTCCAATTCGGCGAGAAATTGCACTAGGGTACAACGAAAATTATTTGGTGATTCTTATAGAACTTTTGATACTGATTCCGGTTTCAGAATTTTTCTATCACCCATAGTTTTCGAGAAAATAATATTTCCATTTACTCAGAGTTTCCCGCATCATTAGTCACTAATGTAATCGAGAGGATATAAAGAAATATAGCCTAATTATATTTTAAAAAAGCATTCAGTTTCCACGTTAAACTGTGGGTCTAAGGCGGAGTGAAAACCTTTCCAATTCGGCGAGAAATTGCACTAGGGTACAACGAAAATTATTTGGTGATTCTTATAGAACTTTTGATACTGATTCCGGTTTCAGAATTTTTCTATCACCCATAGTTTTCGAGAAAATAATATTTCCATTTACTCAGAGTTTCCCCTTATAGACAATGCAGGTCCTGTACACAATTGTTTGAACACAATTGTTCGAAAACCATAGTTCGAAAAACAAAAAGTATTAAAAACATTAAAAGTTAAAAATCTTTATTCATACGTTATTCAAAGTTAAAAATCTTTATTAATAAAACAGGATAGAAGCATATGAAAGTCAAGGTAAACTATAGTTGCAAATTATGGTTAGGTTAGGTTAGGTTAGGTTAGGTCTCTTACATATAAAAACCCATTCACTAAGAGCATTGGCTTTCCTTTCTCACTAGAAACAAACTCTGCCATTTTAAGGGTGGTTTAACTGCAGCACTATAAATGTTATAGTTTAAATGAAGAGGCTAACCTTCTTATTTACATCTTCGTATTTGCGTCTTGGCAACTAAGATTTTATTTAGTTGGTTGTTCATTCGAACAATTATAACGTCGAATAATTGTTGCTTCGAACAACTGTTTTTCGAACTATGGTTTTCGAACAATTGTGTTCGAACAATTGTGTTCGAACAATTGTGTTCGAACAATCGTCCGTAATTCGATTATTATTTATTATAATTGTGGGTATAGTTAACCTGGAAAAAAGAAAGTAAATTTAAATTAGTACACTTAATTTTAAATAATATTTTGGGAAAACTGAGTAAATGGAAATATTATTTTCTCGAAAACTATGGGTGATAGAAAATTCTAGGTTACGTGAATGGAATTTGCTGGCAAAAGATACAAGCATATTCCGTTATTTGAACAAAACTCTCTCTCTCTCTCTCTCTCTCTCTCTCTCTCTCTCTCTCTCTCTATATATATATATATATATATATATATATATATATATTAATTGTGGGCATATCTAAGAAATGGAGTCGAGAGAGGTTTTGTTCAAGCTGTCTGAGAGAAAGGTAATTATGGTCAGAAAAAAAATCGCCTCTGGCAATAGGTGATCTGCCATTTTAAGGGTGGTTTAACTGCAGCACTATAAATGTTATAGTTTAAATGAAGAGGCTAACCTTCTTATTTACATCTTCGTATTTGCGTCTTGGCAACTAAGATTTTATTTAGTTGGTTGTTCATTCGAACAATTATAACGTCGAATAATTGTTGCTTCGAACAACTGTTTTTCGAACTATGGTTTTCGAACAATCGTCCGTAATTCGATTATTATTTATTATAATTGTGGGTATAGTTAACCTGAAAAAAAGAAAGTAAATTTAAATTAGTACACTTAATTTTAAATAATATTTTGGGAAAACTGAGTAAATGGAAATATTATTTTCTCGAAAACTATGGATGATAGAAAAATTCTAGGTTACGTGAATGGAATTTGCTGGCAAAAGATAAAAGCATATCCCGTTATTTGAACAAAACTCTCTCTCTCTCTCGCTCTCTCTCTCTCTCTCTCTCTATATATATATATAATTGTGGGCATATCTAAGAAATGGAGTCGAGAGAGGTTTTGTTCAAGCTGTCTGGGAGATAGGTAATTATGGTCAGAAAAAAAGAGTGGTTCATTAGTTTATTATATATACAAGTACAGATGGGTGGGGGGATTTGGGGGAATGAGGGAGGATGGTCGTGTGCTTTTGAATTGTTTCACAAATTTTCTTTTCGCTTCGTTATTCGTGACTTAAATATTTAGAATAAAAATTAAGTGTGTAAAATTATTTATTTGATAAACAGAATTTAATTGGATTAACTACCGTCATATATTGTGGTATTTTATATGGTTTGTGCACACGAGTGGTTCATTAGTTTATTATATATACAAGCGCAGATGGGTGGGGGAATGATGATCGTATGTTTTGAATTGTTTTGCAAATTTTCTTTTCCGTTCGTTTTTCCCACTGGTAGGTATTCGTGGCTTAAATATTTATAATAAAAGTTAAGTGTGTAAAAATTATTTATTTAATAAACAGAATTTAATTGGATTCATCTACCGTCATATAAATATATATTGTGGTACACTATTTAAATGGATGATTAATATATGGTTTTTGCTATCTGGGACACATGGCGCTATCTGGCAACTGAATACATGGTGCTATCTGGCAACTCAGCCAGAATAGAGGTTTATAAAAGACCGAGAGACGACTGACGGAGTCATTCAAGCTCGGCTCCCAGCCGAGCAAGGACTCTGGTCCTTCTCTTTCTAGCCCTTTCGGAAAACCCCTTAGAGGCCTCTTAGGTTAGGTAAACGAAAATAGCTTGGGGGAGAACTCCACCTCCAAGTTGCATGCCTTGCAATCAAAGGCAACTACTCTCTCTCTCTCTCTCTCTCTCTCTCTCCTGCAGGTGTACCCCTACCCCCCCTTGGCTCAGCCAACTGGCTGATTAGGAGCCTATAAAACAACGCCTACTCGGCTGAAGTCTTAATATGCACTTGGCTCCTGCCAGGTGAACACCTCTCCTCCTTTCTCTCCTCCTTTCTCTCCTTTCTGGCCCTTTGGGGGGAATAGCTTGGGGGAGAACTCCGCCCCAAGTTGCATGCCCCTTGCAACCCCGGTTGGCAACAAAGGCCAGTACTTTTTTTTTCTTTTTTTCTTTTTTTTTTCTTTTTTTCTTTTTTTTGCAACACCCCACCCCTTTGCAACACCCCCCCCCTTTGCAACACCCACCCCCCTTTGCAACATTACGTAATCACTTGCAACATTCTTGCACTCTCCCCTTTTTCGGCTATACTACTAAAGTTCACCTCGAAGCAAAATTTCCAAAAAGTAAAAAAAAATTAGTAATCAGTAATGACTTGGTTTTATTCTTAAAATTTTATTAGTGTCACCAAAAGGAATAAAATATCCATGGAAAAACAGAATATTGCTATTACCAGTTAGTAATTTTTCAGGGTGTTTTAGAAAAAAAATTTGTAGGCGGACTTTTTTTTTATTGAAAAATTTCTTTTTATCGAAAGAAATATTTACGGACAAACATTTTTGATATTTACATTTAAATTATTCCCCCCCCCCCCCCCAACAAAAAAATTAATTACAAAAAAAAAATTATCTTGAATACAAAATAACTTTTAGCTTATTAAAAATGAGTTCTTTCTATAAAAATTTCATTTGAAGAAAATATGCATATTCCAGTCAATGCACACGTTTTACATATCAAAATTATGGATTCTTGATGAACATACATAAAATCCAAGTTGAAAAAACATTTTTTGAAAATTACTCGTTTTTCTTAATGCTCCAAAAACGTTGTAAAGAATTTGTAGTCCATTAAAAGTTTTCAGATTTCGGCTCCTCACCATGAGAAAAAATCATTAAGTAATTATTTCTTCATAAAAAAATAAATAACACGTAAGTCCTGACGTTTCTTGACGTTTCGTTCGAGTACATCTGAATATCTTTGAGGCTTCTTAGGAATAAATTTATTTAGGAGTGTGACAATTCTTATATGCGTTGAAAGTTTGCCATGAATCTCTTTTTAATGGTAATTGAGCCACGCTTAATAAAAATAATAGTAAATAGTAAAGAAATAATAATATAATAGTCAGAAAGCGTAAACAAGAAATTATATAACTTTTTGTGTATTCATTAATTTTATTTTACAGTGCGCATTCTACAGGGTGTTCAAAAAGAAACGCAACCCACTGGAGAATGCATATGTCATTGTAATCTAACCTTTTTTTTTAAATTTCGGGTTGCGTTTCTTTTTGAACACCCTATAATACCCAATTATCATCAGTTAGGATCACTTCACAGTATTTCTTATATGGAACATTGATCTGCATTACACTAATTAATTATAAATTATTTGCTATTTCAGTTAAATCAGCAGAACAGTCGATTGATATGTGAGCAGATACAACATCAGTGGAATGATCTTATTTATCAGTTGTTCCACTTATTAATTAGAAGGGAAAAATTAATTAATCCTAAATCGAAATGATTAACCGGATAATTTAAACAGCCGCAGTGTATATATATTATATATATATATATATATATATATATATATATATATATATATATATATAAGCACACCGGACAAAAAAATTAGTCACCCCTAATAGCACCGATAGTAGGAAGTTCAAGGTCACACAGAGGGCGCTGATGTAGCATTGGTAAGTGACAAGTAGCGGTGACGTAGCACACAGGATCAGATCTGTTTCGTGAGGTGGTGAAGAACAAAGTGTGTGTTGGATATAGTCTGCAAAATGGGTCGTGAGGCAGACGTTACTCAGTGGCAAAAAGGAGCCATCGTGTTTGGCAGAGCCCACGGACACAAAATGTCTGAAGTAGCCCAATTTGTTGGTGTGTCAACGCGTACTGTCCAGCGAGTTTACAAAGAGTGGTGTAGTTCGCAATCAACTGAAAATCGACGGCGTAACTGTGGCCGGAAAACAATTCTCGACAATAGCGGCCGCCGCCATGTTTCTCGTCTAGTAACTGCAAATCGTTTTCAACCAGAGAACAATTGCTCCAAGAAACCAATGAGGTTCTCCAGCGACCAATTTCCGAACGGACATTGCGACGAGAACTGCATGCGATGGACATCTGGAGCAGGGTACCACGGAAGAGGCCGCTGTTAACAGCAAGTCACAAATTGGCACGTTATAAATGGGCTCAGAGGCACAAAAACTGGACTGCGGCAGATTGGAAACGTGTAATTTGGTCCGATGAGTCCCGTTTTTGTTTGTTCTCCAATGATGGGAGGCGACGAGTACATCGCAGGTCCAATGAAGCCTTTAATCTTGAATGCGTCGAAGGTGTTGTTCAGGCTAGAAACAGAAAGTGAAGCGCAGGAATAGACACCCACGGACTCTGGCGGAACTTCGGGACCGGCTGATGAACGAGTGGCAGCAAATCGATGTTCAGTACATGCACAACCTCGTAGAGTCTCTGCCTCGCCGGATTCGTGTGGTTATCAAGGCCAGAGGCGCCGTCACACGTTATTAGGTACATTCTGAGAGGGGTAACTAATTTTTTGTCCGGTGTGCTTATATAATATATATATATATATATATATAGAGAGAGAGAGAGAGAGAGAGAGAGAGAGAGAGAGAGAGAGAGAGAGAGAGAGATACACTCTAAATCCTGTTTGTTCTGTTTGCTTAAAAAACTGAACGTATAAATGAGTTTAAATGTACTCTCCAAATGATGAATTGAAGAAAACCTTAACCTTCCACATTACAATACTTTCAATATATCTTCAGTGTACAAAATGTATTCTTGAAGTACTCCAGATTGAGAGGACATTTAGGCTCAATTGTAGTTTCATTTTTAAAGTCGACACAGCAGACACGATTTAGAGTTTACTCCTAACCCTATATTAACAGTATATTAACACTAACAACACAGTTAATTATTCGTTTCAGACACTTTATTCGAGAGTGATTGATATAGAACATTTGACGAGACATCGGTTATGAATTTTTATATGTTTTTTGTCGATAAAAACAACATAAAAAAATGGATAAAACGAAATATGGCCAAAGTTTGACCCTAAAATGTTCAAACTTTTTTAAACGATTTATTATTGATGCCAAAACGACTTGGATTCCATAGAATATTTACCAGTATTATATTATAAAACTTCAAATCTGTTTCTTCCTTAGAGTTTCTTCAGACTGTCTCACGAGGTGTAGTTGATTATTTCAACTACACCTAAAATACTGAAAAGCTCGTTGTTTACACTCTGATAAATGCTTCAGCTGTGTCTGCTTTAGATGGGAGAGTAAAATATAGAATGTGTATTCTGAATATGAAATATTTAAAGAGTAAATTTGTTAGGACGAAGATACATTGAGAGTAAAGTGAAAAGTTTTCTTTAATCCCTGGAAGTGTATTTTTTATTTCAAAGGAACCCGTTTCTCAAGAAATGAGCCACTTCATCTACTTTAGACCTACTGTCGGTGTACTTTTGAAATACTTTAGTTTTTAGCAAATTACATTTAGCACACATTTTTTTTAACTCTCCTTTCTAAAGTCAATACAGTGTGTATAATGTTAAAAGGGTGAATGTAAATACGATTTTCCTCGAACAAAGTTTTGCGTATACGTTTCGTGTATAATAATTACGTTTCGTGTATAATAGTTACGTTTCGGACTGCAGTTACCTATTTCATTTGATAAAGCAGGACTCGGACTGTATTGTGAAGAAGATTAATTTCACACTTGGGCAATCACATCTATTACGGCAACAAGCCAAATGATCAGCGTGTGTGTATATATATATATATATATATATATATATATTATATATATATATATATATCTGTTTTTGCTGTGTGCGTGTGTGTGGGTTTTTTATTACATTTATATAGTTTGCATGTTTAATGAAATTAGAAACTTAGTACAAACTCCAAACAAAGGCTCTATTATGGCCACTGTGGGAATACCTTAAAGCATTTGGCAGAGTAAACAACGCACTGATCTAATCATTAAAATTATTTAAATTAGTGTTAATAAGCTCCGGTGACTAGGTGGGTTGGAGACTGGACTCAGCTTACGAAAGCCAGGGTTCGATTCCCACTGCCACCTACTATGTCATTGCCCGCGCAAAATCGGTCTATTTATTAGTCAACTGAGGAAGATCACAAACCGACGAAGAAAGTCTCTCAACTTTTTAACACTATCTGCCTAATCCATTTGACTAGTAATAAAACGGTGTATCTGACTACCATCACATATTTCACACGAGTAATCTGAATATTGGTATCAGTATAGTAATAGTGCACATACTAGTAACTAAGATTTACTGACATATTATCTGACCAACTTACTCGTTAAGGAAATGCAGTCATTTGATCACCATTAAGTATGTCACAAAAGTGATCTGACCCATAGGCGGATCCAGAGAGGGGGGGGGCCAGGGGGCTTAATTGAAGCAACGGGGCTAAATTGAAGCAACGGTGCTTAATCAAAAAAACGTGGACATAAGCATTCAAACGTTTTACCTAATTTCATTTAACCAGGATGCATGGGGCCTCCAAAATTAAGCCCCGTGCTTCAATTAAGCCCTGACCCCCCCCCCCCTCTGGATCTGTCTATGAATTCTAACTATATGTGTATATAAAGTGTAGAAATATTTTAGTTACCCTTCTATTATAAAAAATATGTAGGGGAAACGCTACCAAACAACAGCTTAATGTGGTAATGTAAGGTAAATTTCGCAATTATTACCTTTGGTATAATAATTCGCGCATTTCTTCTAAAAGTTTTCAAATGAATTTCCAACTGTCACGGATTTCGTATAATTGAAGTAACTTGCTCAATCTAATTAAAAACGATATTTTAGGGAGAGGGGTTCGAATTTGGTAGGTTGAAAAAAAAAATTTTTCCGGATACATATAATGAACCTAAATGAATATATAATAATACTTTAGTTAGGGATTAACTAAAGACATTCTTATATAAATATAAACATTCAGGAATTTCAATTAGAGATATGGTGAATTTGAACATGACTAATTCTAAAGTAAACATAATTCATAGTTTAACTTTTTAAATTTAACAAAATCTCTTCCAAAAGTTAAACAAATATTTTGTAAATACAAATTAATATTTTTTTATTTCATGTAATTTGTGAATTATTCAAAGTTCAGCTTTTGTTTAAACCCCAAAATATTGTTTTTACTAAATAATAATAATAATAATAATAATAATAAAATTAAAGCCGCTGTTTGCTCAAAACGAATACCAACAAAGTACTGATCTTAAAAAGTTTTACCTCAAAAGGAACTCGACAAATACCCCATGATTGAATAAATATTTCGAGCTCATAAGCACTTTACATCACACACACACACACACAAACATATATATATATATATATATGAATAGAAACGACATAATATTAAGGAACGTTTCTGCACACGCGGAAGAGAAATAACGAATAAATGAAAAATGAGGCGAACCGCCCGGGAATCGAACCCAAGGCCTTCCAATTGCCGGTTGGATGCGCTACCATTACGCCACGGACCTCAATCATTCACAAAACGTTCCTTAATATTATGTCGTTTCTATTCATTTATATACTGCGTGGTCATTGCAGTTAAATGCACATATTCACGATTTGTGAGGGTGCCCTCTCAGGGCATTGGTTTCTGCCCTATGTAGGAGAATTTCGATTTGTGAATGATTGAGGTCCGTGGTGTAATGGTAGCGCATCCAACCGGCAATTGGAAGGCCTTGGGTTCGATTCCCGGGCGGTTCGCCTCATTTTTCATTTATTCGTTATTTCTCTTCCGCGTGTGCAGAAACGTTCCTTAATATTATGTCGTTTCTATTCATTTATATACTGCGTGGTCATTGCAGTTAAATGCATATATATATATATATATATATATGATACACCTCAGAATGGTCCTTGAGAAACTTTTATGTTACACACAGAGTGTGCGTGGACCAATGCATGGAACAAATTTTAGTTTTTTTATCAACTCGCAATATCTGCTGGCACCCACAGTAGTGTTCGGCTCCAGAAAAGTATGGCAATAATGAATACTTCGAGGGGTAAAGACAGCACTGTTGCTTTCTTCCGTCAAGTTACATTTCATTCCAACTAGTAGTTTATTTTTAAAGAAATGTTTCCAGAAACCTTCCGGACACGCCTCGTATATAAACTAAAGTTTATACATATTTGTACGACCAAGTGGGTAATGTGTATTTTTAGAGACAGGAGTTCGAGTCCCACCCTGGTAGGGTCAAAATAGAGGGTGACAAGGGGAAATGATGAAAGTGCATTTTTCAAAAGTTTTGATCCGAGACCTTGAGAGTTAATGATATGAATAAAAATTAATTCTTTAACTCGACGAAGACAAATTTCCTTAACCGAAAATTAAACTAAGAATATTTTGCCTTTGTCGAGCCATAATCTTAAGTTTAACTAAGAATATTTTGTATTTGTCGAGTCGTAATCTTAAGTTTAATTAAAAATATTTTGTTTTGTCGAGTCGTAATCTTAAGTTTAACTAAGAATATTTTGTCTTTGTCGGGTCGTAATCTTAATTCTTACGCACGTCATTAACGCTCAAAATCAAGGAACAAAATTTTTGAAAACTGCGCTTAAATCATTTTTCCTTTGTCACCCTCCAATTATATTACATTATATTTGTGATTTGTGATGTATTTGGTCTTAAAACTTAGGTTACTGTTAATATATTGTTCTTAATTAACATATAAAAATTACCTTGCATGTAATAACTCTAAATGAAAATGAACTGAAAGGTGATTTTACTAACATTTCCCCCAAATAGATGGCGCTATTCAAATATTTCTTCTTACTATCAGTCAAGTAGTTGTAAGGCGTTCTTTACTTGTTTTTTTTTCATCAAATTGTCATTATACAGATGAATAATTCAAATAGTGCGTAAAAGGTGCATCAGTGAAGGCGTTAAATTCTTACACATTAAGGAACTAAAAACGTGTCTAGAATTAAGATGCGTTAAAGAACGGATGCAAAATTTGTAGTTAGCTTTATGTTTAGACCCTGAACACGGATTTATATATAATATATATATATATATATATATATATATATATACACACAGTGAATTGACAAAAGTGTAAAAGTAAATAGACGCCTTCAATTTTTCCATTGATTTTTATTTGCTAATAAAAATGAGTAACTAATAACATATTTATTGGGTCAATATATTTTTAGTCGTGTTACTTTCCCTTTTTCATTATGTAAAGCTGACACACGTTCTGGCTTTCCATCGATGAGCTTTGCCATTTGTACTTGAAGACAATCATCGTGGTGTCTATTTACTTTATCAACGATCAACCCTCTGTGTGTGTGTGTGTGTATATATATATATATATATACACATTTAACTGCAATTACCACGCAGTATATTAATGTATAGAAACGACGTAAGTATAGAGGAGTGTTCTGCACACGAGGAAGAGAAATAACGAACAAATGAAAAATGAGGTGAACTGCCTGGGAATCGAACCCAGGGCCTTCCGATTGCCGGTCAGATGCGCTACCTGACCGGCGCATCTGACCGGCAAGGAAGGCCCTGGGTTCGATTCCCTGGCGGTTCACCTCATTTTTCATTTGTTCGTTATTTCTCTTCCTCGTGTGCAGAACGCTCCTCTATACTTACGTCGTTTCTATACATACATATATAATATATAATATATATATATATATACAGGGTGGGCGGAAAGTAGCTCCCTATTTTGGATTGGTAAAAAAATACGTATATTATCCATTTATTTCAGAAGAAATAATATGAAAAGGTAGGCATACATGGTAGGTTTTCTCTAAAATTCAATGTGGGCTCCAACTCTTTCCACCAGCTTCTGGAGCCGCCCAGGAATGGCGTCCACTGACTTTAGCAGGAACTCCGGCGGGATGGAGGACATGACTTCCCGAATTCGGTCCTCCAGTTCTTCCAATGTCCTCGGTTTGGTGCGGTAGACTTCTTCCTTTACCCACCCCCAAAGAAAGAAGTCGCACGGTGTCAAGTCGGGGCTCCTGGCTGGCCATTGATGTGGACCACGACGACCCATCCAACGCCCAGGGAAGTGGGCATCCAGCCACTCACGGACAACAAGAGCGAAGTGCGGAGGCGCGCCATCTTGCATAAATATCAGATCGTCGATGTTCTCCCATGTGCTGACAACCGGCCAGACCTCGTTTCGCAACATAGCAAGGTACCGCTCAGCATTCATGGTGTTGCGCAGAAGGAACGGGCCCACAACCTGATCTGAGGTCATACCACACCACACCGTTACACTGAACCGATTCTGCCGTTTTTCAGCGGTAACCGTGCGACTTCTTTCTTTGGGGGTGGGTAAAGGAAGAAGTCTACCGCACCAAACCGAGGACATTGGAAGAACTGGAGGACCGAATTCGGGAAGTCATGTCCTCCATCCCGCCGGAGTTCCTGCTAAAGTCAGTGGACGCCATTCCTGGGCGGCTCCAGAAGCTGGTGGAAAGAGTTGGAGCCCACATTGAATTTTAGAGAAAACCTACCATGTATGCCTACCTTTTCATATTATTTTTTCTGAAATAAATGAATAATATACGTATTTTTTTACCAATCCAAAATAGGGAGCTACTTTCCGCCCACCCTGTATATATATATATATATATATATAAGGTATGTTCAAAACGTATCCGGACATGGTGTTTATTTTCAGAACAAGGTCACGTTTGGAGTTGTGACTGTGCTAAACAACAAGTTGAGTGATAGGATTGCACTTCATTGTGTAGCGTCAGTCCACTGTGGGTTTTTTACTGTGAAGGTGTTGTGCACCATGAATATGTTCCACAGGGACAAACAGTCAAGAAGGAATTTTACACTGAAGTTTGGAAACGTCTACGTGAAGCAGTTCGGAGGAAACGGCCACAGAAGTGGGAGTCCGGAGACTGGATGCTTCATCAAGATAACGCGCTATCTCATTCGTTGCAACTTTTCCAGCAATATTTGGCCAAAAACTCTACCCTCTAAATATAGCAGACTCTATATTCATCGGATTTGGCTCCATGCGACATTCTTTTGTTTCCGAAGCTGAAACAAACCCTGAAAGGACACCGATTCGATGATTTTGAGACCATTAAAAGAAATTCGAAGGAGCATCTTTTGGCCATTCCGAAAAGTGCTTTCGAGAAATGTTTTCAACAATGGCAGGATGGTTGAGCAAAGTGTATGGCTTCAGATGGAGCGTACTTTAAGGTTGATTAAGCCCCAAACCCTGTAAATACCATATTCTGTCCCTAATCACATCAGTCCGGATACCTTTTGAACAAACCTAGCACACACACACACACACACACACACACATACACACATATATATATATATATATATATATATATATATACACACACATCACTACTGCAGCTGAGGTGAAGGTGCAGCCCTGAGGTTGAAGGTCAAACCCATATTTTGTGCTGTCCGCATTTATGGCCCTTATCATTTCGTTGTTTTCTTCATGAGATTAACTCCATCATCAGCCCAAAAGAAATTGATCAAATGCCAACCCAGTTTTTCACGAGAAAGATTGACACAAATAGACACATCTTCAGTTACCATCAACTTCAATTATTTATCAGTAAAGAGTTCTGAAGCCACAAACAACAGTTTTCAAATACTGCAAACTTTGTTTTCATGAAACAAAATATTAATATAAAAAATATTTATACAGAAACTCTGAGTTTTTCTTTTAGCTTGATTATATCCTTCATGAATTAATTAAACAAACGCTAAGGCAATGATATAACCGTGAATGTCTTCACAAACAATATAAAAAGATTATATTTTTTTGCTATTAACTTTCGATAATATGAAATATAGAAGAGTGGAAATATAATTTATGACATTTGTTACGAGCTGAAATAGCTAAACAAAAGTACAAATAATATAAAGAAAAATTATAAAGAAAGCAGATGTTTCTCCGATAAAGAGAAATTTATTGTTCTCATCCGAAAACAGTGGCCAGATGCGTTTAATTGTTGGATAAGATCAGAGTTATATCCTTATCATTTCCTTCTATTTTTTAAACTTAACATTTTATGGTCACTGTAATAACCGTTTGGTTTCCCAATCAATGAAAAATAATTGTTTTATCACTTAGAAAATATGTGTGACTGGTTCAAAGTACAATTCTTTTATCATACTTTCTACATTAAAGATATTGAAACACGGGTAACAAATTCCTAAGATTTGTTTCATATTCCATACCTCTAAAATGAGGAAAAAATTTCGCTCATTTCTCAACATTTTTAGAACCTATACGAGAAATGGAAAACAAAAATGAATTACTTTTGACGTTAAGATGAAACTTAAAACTGTATAATACAAATTGTTTGAATTGTTCACCCAGACAACAGTTTTAATGTACAGTTTTATCATACTTTTCACATTAATGATATTGAAATAGTAGAAAATTCCTAAGAGTTTTTCACGCATCGTACGTTCAAAATTTGGCAAATTTGCGCATGTTTCCTGACATTGTAATAATTTATACGAGAAATGAAAGACAAATATGAATAAATTTTGATGTTACAATGAAAATTAGAGCCGTAGAATACAAACTGTTTAAACTGTTCACCAAATCAACAGAAGTAAGGGAGGAAAAGTAAATATTATTTAGAGAAAGGGCGTCATATTTGAAAGCAGATGTTTCATCTGACAATTCAAATTTGCATTTCTAAACATGCGAAAAATGACTTACCGACGACGGATAGATTAACCCACGTCGTTTTCGTCGGTTGCTTCTGGAAGTCGACTCTACAGCGATAAAAGCCTCCGTCGGCCTCCGTCAAGACCCTCATGAGAAGCCTTGCAGGGTCTGATGAAACATCCAGTGAAGCCCTTCCTTGAAGGCCATCATCAGCCCAGTGGCTGTTCGAAGTACTAATGGACCGGGCATCATATCTAGAATAAAGACATACGTATATATACACACACACATATAACATATATATATACACACACACACATATATACATATATATATATATATATATACACTGTGTGTGTGTGTGTGTGTGTGTATATTTCCTCTTTTAAATGACATAAGGGAAGTTTTACACACATTATCATTTCTCATTTTATCAATGAAAATATAATCGCTATCAAATTTTAGAAACACCAGTTGGTGAGGAGAAAGTGTTTGTAATACACTTGCAACTAGAGCGATGGTTTAACTTTAACCCTTTAAGGACGAAAGGTATAAATTGCTAACGTTTCAAATACACGCATTTATAACTTAACCCTACAAAAAATTCAGGACTTAAAAGGTTAAGATCGACCTGTGGTGTGTGTGTGTGTGTGTGTGTGTGTGTAAGTATATATATATATATACGAGAGAGAGAGAGAGAGAGAGAGAGAGAGAGAGAGAGAGAGAGAGAGAGAGAGAGAGAGCCTTAACATAGAAACTAATATAAAATCATTTTAAACCGAATTCTTTCAAAATATGTAAATTAAAATCGTCATTTTCCCCAAAAAATAATTTTATTAATATAACTTCACTGACGCTTAACCCTTTATTGCCCAGTGTCCTTTATTGATTTTGTTCTGGCTAATGCCAGACGATTTTATTCAGTCTCGAAAAAGACCTCCGTGCGCTAAAGAATTAAATATTGTATATTATGACTCATTTGATCTTCAAGTATTTATTGTCTTCATGAAAAAATTAAATTTCTCAATGTTTATTCAATACGTCATCCATTCGAACTTTGTTTCCACATACATTCCATACTTGCCACACACGCAGCAAATATTAATTAGTGGAAATGAGCTGGAATGGAACTGAGCTGTTTGTGATATTTCCCTCTGTAAACAAACGACAACGAAAAAACGAACATGGGTCTGCAGTTACTTTGGCCCCGATCCTTGTCCCGTAATATGTTGTGTGTTGGTACATCTGTTGTTTTTACATTTTTAGGTATTTATGCGTTCGTTTGTCTGTTTTGTTTATGTTTCAGGATCTGTGTGTTTGAATATCCATTTTGATTACTTTTCAGGATGTGGGTTCGTATATCTGTTTTGAATGTTTTGGTTTCGCGTTTACATTTTTGTTTTGTTTTACTTTTCGGGAATTGAGCGTTCGTATATCTGTTTTGTTCAATTTTCGCTAAAGCGTGAAAGGCGAAGCGGCTTCGGAAAGTGATATAGCCGGTTACCCATAACCGAGTTCAAAATAGGATGGTTTAGCTATCCTCGCTACGCATACCTAATCTCACTAGATGAAATTTAAAGCTACCTAAAATTATTATAAATATTTTCACTATTTGACAGAATTCATCATTGAATATTCAAAATTTTCAATTAATTGTTTGAGAATTTGTTTAATATAGTCGTCTTGATATATTCTTTGAGATGTCATTTAAGGAGACCATACACTACCAGACTTTCTACACTTTCTCATTTTTTTCTGTCCACCTCTCTAACGCAAGAGTTAATCGGTAGTCTCAATTATTCATCTACTCAACCGGTCAATTCTGGAACAACCTTCCTTAATCAAATCTTTCCCCGTGTGTATGACCTTCAGTCTTTTAAACGCAGTGTCTAGGCATCTCGAAAGCTTTGGATCTTGATTTTGGCTCTCTTCTTCTTCTATTGGGGGTGACGTTTTAGTGGGCATTCGCCCTTAGCCCCTCCTTCCTACATAATATATATATATATACACTGTGTGTGTGTGTGTGTGTGTGTGTATATATATATATCAGTTTAAAATAAACTCGCGTACAATTTAGAGAATTCTTAAAACTTTTAAAAAGTTTAAAGTTTAATTTCTTTCAATTTCGCCAAAAAATTTTAATTAATTGGAAAAAGTTAAATTATTTTAATGATTATCACAAAATAATTTAAAATTCTCATAAAAAAGTTTCCTATTTCATATCATTAAGATTTTAATCCTCATTTTTATAGAAAAGAATTATTTTTAAATGACAAATATTTAATTCGCCTTATTAGTCAATAAATACAGACTGAATAGCCTATATAAAAAAGTATGTATACTGTATACACAGTTGCGCGAAAAAGTAAGTGAACCCATCCATTGCAATCGATTTGTATGGAGGTGGTTGAAGAAAATGTGTATAGTATTTTACCTACATCTGACAAACGTTTTGCGTATCTGCCAACACTATCCTACCATTCAAAAAGGGTTTATGCATGTATAAACGCGCACAGAAATTTTATTGTACTCAGTTGCGAAAAGGAGGCCGCGCGAAAGTACGTGAACCATTTATGTATTGTTATAAATTTGGTGAACGAAGGCGCTTTGTTTACATATTTCATTCCGTGTAAGTTAACGTTCCTAGTGTGAACGTAATGCTATTATTTTAATGAAATTGATCACCTTCGTAATTAGGTTTCTTTGGCTACCAAACACACGACGATCCACTCTAGGGTAGCAAAAGAAGGAAGTACGAAAGGTTTCTCATATAGAACCAGTTAATCTGTATCTCACCCAGAACACTCATTTATCCATCTACATTGGGAACAGTTTTCTCATCCATTTGGCTTCAAAGACTTTAAAATACTTACATTTGTTCAAACTTCTTCAGATTTAAAGTTCCTAGAAACTCTAAAGATTCATAAAATAAAACAATCCCTCAACGAATAATCATCCTCCATCAAACTATCTATTCTTTATTGAAACAACCAACCGATTCTTTGACTTTGTCCTCTCGTGTTTTCATCCAGGAAGTCTCAACTTCATAACATAAGCAAGTGTGTGTGTGTGTGTGTGTGTGAAAGAGAGAGAGAAATGTAGTGGAATGTTGGCGTCGCAACATGGAGGTCAGTGAGGCCGAAAATACGAAAACTGAATTAACCTAAAAAATGAATTAACAAAATGATGAAATCAATGAAAAATGAATGAGGGAAAACGGAAGTTATGAATGAAGTGAAGGAATATGAAAAAAAAGAGTGCAAGTGAAAAATTAGTGTTAAAAGCATGACAAAGAGGAAGGAGGTAAGCGTCATCCAGAAACTTGAAAGTTCCACTCCTGAAGCAGCGTTCTCCTTCCCGAGACCAAAGCAAAAGGATAAAAAGCTTTATTTTGAAATATTTACTGCGTTGTCTTAAAACTGCACTTTTCCAAATGAAAAATTCAAACTTATTTTAATTATATATAATATATATATATATATATATATATATATATATATATATATATATATATATATATATATAATTAAAATAAGTTTGAATTTTTCATTTGGAAAAGTGCAGTTTTAAGACAACGCAGTAAATATTTCAAAATAAAGCTTTTTATCCTTTTGCTTTGGTCTCGGGAGAGGAGAACGCTGCTTCAGGAGTGGAACTTTCAAGTTTCTGGATGACGCTTACCTCCTTCCTCTTTTGTCATGCTTTTAACACTAATTTTTCACTTGCACTCTTTTTGTGTGTGTGTACAGTGTATATATATATATATATATATATATATATATATATATATATAGAGAGAGAGAGAGAGAGAGAGAGAGAGAGAGAGAGAGAGAGAGTAGAGGCGGGGTCACCAGCTTGACCTCCGTGTGAAGAGAGACCAACGCACGAAACAACATAAGGTTCATAAGGTTATATCAGATCGGCAAAAAAAAGGGAGGCCTTTTAAATCCTTCATATCTCGCCATCTTTTAGTATTTTAGCTGAGAAATTGGATTCATAGCGAATATTCCGGAAAAATCTTGCTAATCATAGGTTCAAGTTCATAATTAAAGCGATTTTAATTAACGTAAGCCAACTGCAGGAGGTTTGGACAAGCTTCTCAGGAAAATCGATTAAACAGGAGATATCAAAAGAATACTAGGTGGCGGTATTAAATTTGGCCACCAAACAGTCCTGATTTAAATCCTGTCGATTACGACCTTTGGGAAAATTTGTCACAGAGAATTTATGGGTCAAAGTAAGAAATGTCGCTCATTTACGACAGCTTCTTCTGGAAAAATGGGATGAGCTACCACAAGAACAAGTCAATAAAGTCATAGATGAGTTCCGTCCTAGACTGAAAAAGGTTGTAGAAGTTCGTGGTAAACATATCGAGCAGTTTTTTTTAAGGTAGCACCATATGGGAGTACTTTGCAACTTTTTTCTGCACATACAATGCAATAGTAGTGTAAATGGAGAATTTCTAGTGGCATAAAGAATTGTTCAATAAATCCGTAATTTTCATTAGTTTTCTTTGAAATCCGTTCATCGTATAGGAAATTTACCTAGTTGTGTGATGTGAAAAAAATACTGAAATCTGAGCATGACTTTGGATTGTACAGCCAAAGTTCGAGGTCTCGCCTTTTTTTTTGCGGACCCGATATATACGCTTATATATTTATTGAAAAGTTTAAGTGTCGGCTGAACCAATATTGCCTTTATATTATATGGAATTAGTTGAATGACGCGAAGATCTGTCTTGTATTTGCCGAAAGATTGAGATTTCTACAGTAAATATATTTAATGATTGTATAAACACAGTAAATTCCTAAATACTGTCTATATATTCGACTTGTAGAAAGACGAAGGTCCTTCACAGAATTTCACCAATTTTCACCGACTTTCATTTCGAATTTTTGTAAACAAGAACAATTGTCAAACTCTTTAAAATTCATTTTGAAATTATATAATGATTTCACCCAAAAATAAAAATCCCGACAGAAGTTTCTTTGTTAAAAAGCTTTTAGTAATACTTTAGCGTCCAATAAAGTTTTAGAAATATTGTTGGCAGCTTCTTCAGATATTTCTTATTGCGATTCGCAATTATGGCACTGTTTTTTTTTTGTGTGATTATTTTTTTAATATCTTTCTGGTTTTTATAAAACGAAAGAGGAACCAAAATCCAGAAAGTGACACTCCATTGATTGCCCACGCGCCACTGAAAATATTTTTTGAGGTGTTCGGTTCTCAAAAATTGGGGATTTGTTAATAATGTAAATAGAGGAAAATTTTTAACATAAATAAAAAAAAATGGCAAATACTAAATTTTTTCTTTTATATGATGGAAGCCCGTTGGCCACGTTGAACTTCCATCATGAAAAAGAAAAAACTTTAGTATTTGTCATTTACCATTACTTATTCGGACTAGAGTGGATTTAATTATCCTAGAAAAGTTCCTTGTTCCATGCACAGTATGTCTGTGTATTATATATACACACAGAGTATATATATATATATATATATATATATATATATATATATATATATATATATATAAGAGATGGAGACTCGAGTCAAACTCGAGTTCCTATTTTTTTATTTGAGATTTGACTCGGACTTGGGTGTAATTTGACTTGACTTGACTTTGCCTCTTCTGACTCGGCTCGCGTCTTGGATGAAATGACTCGAGTATTTTTCCCGGTTATGTCCAAACTCATCAAACTCATATAAATGTACAATTTACTTGTTTTAACACAAAATATAAATGACTCCAAGATGGATGGATGCACGCTGTGGAGAATATTTTTTATTTACATGCAGTCATAAAAATTTAACAAATATCAGAACTTTGAATTGTGTAATAAATACAAACGATTTTTAAATAAATAAATTTGTTTTGCTTTGGTACAATATAAGAATTTATGCCTGATGACAATTTCGACATAATTTTTGTTCATTGGCGATATTTGCCTTATTTGGCGATAAAGTTAGATTTTTGTGGCGATAAAACAAAATTAGAACCTGAAACACAATATTCCCGCAGTGCAACATGGAAATACAAACATATTTGATTTAATATGAAAAAAGTAATGATACTGAGCTATATATATATATATAATATATATATATATATATATATATATGTGTGTGTGTGTGTGTGTGTGTGTGTGGTGTGTGTATAAATCTAGGTAAATAAATAAAATCCTGAGTTCCTATCTCATTTGTTACTTTCTTACATGTACTGTATTACAGTGACATTCTCTCACAGAAAAAAAAGGAATTTGTAAATGATATTGAAATATTGTGAACTGTTTATACTTTTTATTATCCAATTTTAATTGCATCTCTGGCATTAATAATGCCGTTTAACAAGATTTCACCTTTACTTATGGCATCACTCCACGCATCTTCATATATCCTTCATTTATCCATACTGACTTGAGACTTAACTTGAGACTCACGCTTAAAGACTCGTGACTTGATTTGAGACTCGCGCTTAAAGACTCGCGAGTCGCGACCTGACTCGACTCGATAAAAATTACTTAAAACATATATATATATATATATATATATATATATATATATATATATATACACATTTCAACTGCAAACACGCAGTATAATTAACGTAAAGAACGACGCTTGTATAGGAGAATATTCCGCGCAAGATGAGGAGAGAGAACGAAATAGATGAAAAAATGAGGTAACCACCCGGGAATCGAACCCGGGATCTTCCGATTGCCGGTCAGATATGATAACCATTACACCACGGGCCTCACTCGAACAAATGTCGTAATTCTCCTACATACGGTTATCATATCTGACCGGCAATCGGAAGATCCCGGGTTCGATTCCCGGGTGGTTACCTCATTTTTCATTTATTTCGTTCTCTCTCCTCATCTTGCGCGGAATATTCTCCTATACAAGCGTCGTTCTTTACGTTAATTATACTGCGTGTTTGCAGTTGAAATGTATATAATGTTACGGCATGCGGAAGGTGCCCCCTTGGGGCATTGGTTTCAGCGCGTATGTAGGAGAATTACGACATTTGTTCGAGTGAGGCCCGTGGTGTAATGGTTATCATATCTGACCGGCAATCGGAAGATCCCGGGTTCGATTCCCGGGTGGTTACCTCATTTTTTCATTTATTTCGTTCTCTCTCCTCATCTTGCGCGGAATATTCTCCTATACAAGCGTCGTTCTTTA
The DNA here is from genome assembly GCA_023014485.1 of Bathynomus jamesi. Taxonomy (NCBI): domain Eukaryota; kingdom Metazoa; phylum Arthropoda; class Malacostraca; order Isopoda; family Cirolanidae; genus Bathynomus; species Bathynomus jamesi. The sequence continues at coordinate 1,001,516 of JAJOZX010001030.1, read as the reverse complement.
CGTTAATTATACTGCGTGTTTGCAGTTGAAATGTATATAATGTTACGGCATGCGGGAGGTGCCCCCTTGGGGCATTGGTTTCTGCGCGTATGTAGGAGAATTACGACATTTGTTCGAGTGAAGCCCGTGGTGTAATGGTTATCATATATGACCGGCAATCGGAAGATCCCGGGTTCGATTCCCGGGTGGTTACCTCATTTTTTCATTTGTTTCGTTCTCTCTCCTCATCTTGCGCGGAATATTCTCCTATACAAGCGTCGTTCTTTATGTTAATTATACTGCGTGTTTGCAGTTGAAATGTATATAATGTTACGGCATGCGGAAGGTGCCCCCTTGGGGCATTGGTTTCAGCGCGTATGTAGGAGAATTACGACATTTGTTCGAGTGAGGCCCGTGGTGTAATGGTTATCATATCTGACCGGCAATCGGAAGATCCCGGGTTCGATTCCCGGGTGGTTACCTAATTTTTTCATTTATTTCGTTCTCTCTCCTCATCTTGCGCGGAATATTCTCCTATACAAGCGTCGTTCTTTACGTTAATTATACTGCGTGTTTGCAGTTGAAATGTATATAATGTTACGGCATGCGGGAGGTGCCCCCTTGGGGCATTGGTTTCTGCGCGTATGTAGGAGAATTACGACATTTGTTCGAGTGAAGCCCGTGGTGTAATGGTTATCATATATGACCGGCAATCGGAAGATCCCGGGTTCGATTCCCGGGTGGTTACCTCATTTTTTCATTTGTTTCGTTCTCTCTCCTCATCTTGCGCGGAATATTCTCCTATACAAGCGTCGTTCTTTACGTTGATATATATATATATATATATATATATGTATATGTATGTGTGTGTGTGTGTGTGTGTGTGTTACACGTAATGGGGGTAATTGCCTAATGATGACATTAGAAATTTACACATTACGCGTAACATATGTAACCTAACCTAACATTATGTTAGGCTAGATTAAGTAATAAATATTTCGCGTAATGTGAAAATTTCTAATGTCAAAATTAGGCAATATCTTGCATGCTGTCAACATTAGGCAGTTAGGCAATAGCTTGCATAATGTCAACATTATGCAACTATGCACATTGCGTGTAACATATATATATATATATGGGATGAATTTCACAATTAAACAGATGAATTAAATGAATGATGGACACCCGCAACGAATTGCTTTTCATTTTTCCTTGTGTGTGTGTGTGTGTGTGTGTGTGTGCGCGTTTATATATATATATATATATATATATATATAAAATTGAAGGGTCCCGCGTCTTAAGGTACCTAAGCGCCAAAATTAAAATTCGTCAGAAATCGCCTCTAAAGTTCAGCAATATTCTAGCAATACAGTAGTATCTCTGTTATTAATTGAGCTAGGACGTTCATTTTTGGCTAAATTAGAGTTCTAAGTATGCTAATGAAGATGTTGATGAGTTTTTGGAATAGATTTTCATATTTTATATTTTATATATATTTAAAAAAAAAATTATTTTCTTATTATGCCGAACTTTGGGTGAACTTTTGGCTGGCGAGAGAGGTGAAAAAAGTAGTTCGCTTCATAAGGTTTTCAACCATACTTCTAGTGTCGTAAGGTCATTATAACCCAAACCACGCGATAGAGGAAGGGTGAAAATAGTGATATACAGTACATCAAAAACACGTTTTCGCCTGTGGTGGCGCTTAGGTACCTTAAGACGCGCGACCCCTCATATATATATATATATATATATATATCAGCTTTAAAATATATTATTATTATTATTATTATTATTGTTATAAATGCTTAATTAAATGAGTTACAGTGCTTTGATTGATAGTGTTATTAACAAGTTATTAACATCATGAAAACCGTTCTGCTAATAAGTTCCTTATGGTTCATTATCAGTAATGATTCACGATGGGGAGACTACGAAATTATAGTTATTTGTAATTAAATATGTTCATGTAATTACGTTTATAATTACATGAACACGAAAAAACCACGAAAAATAAATAGATAACATTTTGAAATAACTTGAATTTTATTAACCAATAATTGACCAATAATTAACCATAAATCTATTTTACATATTTACAAACATTTTTGTAAATTATATTCAGCTTTATATTATATCTTTAAATGAACATTTAAAGATGTAATTATTAATCATCAGTAGTGAGGAGGACCAGAAACTGGCTCATTGCTCAGGCCAGACGAATGAGGCCCATTGTGCTAACTCCTGGATTATTATTGCCAACACTATCGGGAGTTTAATCCTTGGCCTAAGTGTCTTTACTTCGCTTATAGGGAAACGGTATTACCCACTGAGCTTAGGGCTCTGGTAAGCTAAAACACAGCAGCGTGACTTCATTTGCACCATCTTTTGACAAATCTTTTGGCAATTACTTCGCACTCATTGTCATTCCCATTCCTATCCGCGGTAAATGCGCGAAGTGAACCTAACCAATCCTTTACCTAACTTAACTTAACCTAACCTGAACCAAAGTTGGAAAACAGTGCAGGAATGATAATGATGAAGGCTCAATTTGAAAATTCTTTGAGATTTTCGCTCGTGGATTTCTTAGTCTTGAGCGAAAATTTAAAAGAATATGAATCGAATGAATGACAGAGACTTCATTTGCCCGTTTCTATGTCACAGAAAATGGTACATTATAATGGTACTGTACGTGACCAGCCCCTAATTTCTGGGATATCGTAGGTTTCGGACACTTTTTTAATCCCGTCGGTGATTCGACGACACCTCGGCTTATTCGGCCAATACCGAAAAACCAATAAATAATAAAAATAGAGAATTAGCCTAACTAATCCTATATTTTGATCGTTATATTTTGAATGACATTTTAATCCTTAGATGTCAACTTAGCAACACAAACAGCAGGTCTTTGTCAATTAACGTGTAAATAATGTAAAAACTTTAAAAAAGTGTAAAAATAATGTAAAATAATTTTACATATCGTGAAATTACTGATACAGTCCCCTGCAATAGTTCTGTTCTATTCTTTCCGAGGGGTGGCAGCAACGCAATCCCTCTTTCTCCCCCACCTTCACTCCCTCCCTCTTCTCCTCCCCCTCTCCCTCTCGTTATCAACCCCTCTCGTCCTCCCCTCTCCTTTCGCACACCAAAAACGACGATATTACGAGATCAAACCGTCTACATGGAATCGCACAATAGCTGAAATTAATCATAATTTAGAGGAATACAACACTTATTTGTAAGTGTTAATATCGAATCACGATATGACAAAAAGTATTTCATCACGAATGATCCCAAAATTCGAAGGTCACTGTAATTCGGCGTGTCAGATTACGATTCGAATAGCATCTAATATTAAACTGTGATTTGAATCCAGCGACGAAATATATTAAATAATATATATTAATATATATGTAAAAATTAATAATTCTAACATTCATTTTTGCATATGAAAAGTTCAAACTCACGTCACACTCTAACTGTATATAAAATGCAAGTTTGGAAAATTTTTTAAGTTCCTTTCTATTTTATTTTTGCTAAGTAATTGATGAATTATTTCTTTCTTAAATTACCTCATTTTTTAGATTAAGCTTAATCATGTACAGTAATCATGTTAAATTCTGCAATATTAATTTTTTTATACATTCTCTCTTAGTTGTAAAAGATGAAGTCATAACTTGCCAAAACTCCAAAGTAACACTTAATTAACATTTAATGATGCTGCATATGTTTATGAAGGTTCATCAATTTATGTTGATCGATTGAAAAGTTAAGGCGCGGACACAAAAAGACACTCTAGAAAGAAGTAGACGTTTCGTTAAGCGCTTTATTGTCCCAATTTTGTGAATTTTAAAGTGTCTAATGCGTTAGACATTTCACATTAGTTAACCGTTTCGTTAGACACTTTAGTTAATCAACTAAAATGTCTAAATTGTTCCAGTTGTTTAAACAACTGAAAAGACTAATTGAAATATCTAAGATGTTTAACGAATTGTCTAACAACGAACTGATTAATGCATAAAAGTTTAAAAGAGTTCAAGTTTAAATTCACATGAAAAGAATTGCTTTACAGCATTACTCTCGAAGTGGTTGACTTTCAGGTTATGTCCATTACTTCTTGTGATTGACTCTATATCCCAATCAATAACTTCCTATAGATTACATTATTATAGCCATGTATAATTTTAAGTCTAAGTCTAGCTCTTCAAGTGAATATATACCTAGTTCAAATAATCTTTCTTCAGCTGTTTTACTTCTCAGTTCTGGAACCATCTTGGTTGCTCTAGCCAGAACCCTTTCTAACTTAATATATTTTCTTAAATATAGGCTGTCCAACTTACAGATGGGATCTTGGGTAGGACTACTGTATATCGAGAGGACTAGGTGTAAGGCTAGGCCCATAGCCACAGGCTAGTTCTTAATCTTGAAAGATGTTACTAGCCTAGGCCGACCCTAATAAATAAAGTTAATAAAATGCATGAAAGATATTTACAAAACCTAAGCCTACGCGGAATAAATGAATAAATACACAGATATGATAATTGTTTTATCCTCTTTTTGAGATAGCCTATATAAACGAACACTAAATAAAATGTGTCACAGTTTCAAAATACAATTAACCACAAATTGTAGCAATAAATGCCAAAAACTTCACTTTTTTCTACGTGAAGGTCAAAATATGAAAATAAAAACCCACTCTAATAGACAGAGTTTAATTCCACGACAGTTTCGACGCCCACTGGCATCCTCCTCGGGTGGATACAGAAACACGAATGAACCAAAACAAGAAGGAAAAACAGTCCAGGGACCGACCGTTAAGAAATTCGCACCTAGGTTAGATCCCATTCTCCCGACACCGGAAGGGCATTTTCATTAAGTACATTCGCGCAAATTTAAAACTATCTTCCTGTTCTAAACATACAGATTCTATTATATTTTCTTACATAATTATTGAATTTATTATTAATTTTATTACATTTAATATTGCATAATTATTTATTACAGAAATTATAAATTTATTATTACATTGGTTATTACATTATTGTTTATTATACAGAACTTATAAACCGAAAAACGAATGAAAAAAGCCGATTAGGAAACAATCCAGAGAAATTCGCACCTAGGTTAGATACCGTTCTCCCGACACTGGAAGGGCATTTTATTACAGGGTCCGCTTATAAGTACATTCCCACAAATTAAAACTATCTTCTTGTTCTATACATACAGATTCTAATATTTTGACATAATTACTGCATTTATTATTACATTTACATTTTTTTTAACATTTATTATTATTACCTTTACCCTAATTATTAAATTTATAATATTACCTTTATTATTACATCTGTTGCATTTATATTTATTTCCACATTTATTACTTCCATTATTACATTTACTAAAGGCGAGTAAGGAAACATTCCAATCCAGAGACATTTAAGAAATTCACACTTAGGTTCGAACACGTTCCCACGACTCCGTAAGGTATTTTTTGACCAAGAATCTCATTAAAGGGTCTAACTTATAAGTACCTTCGCACAAATTAAAATTATCTACTTTTTCTATACACACAGATTCTATTATTTTTTTTGACATAATTATTACATTTATAAAGTACCTTACTTGATTCCAATCTATAGCATGATTATTTTGGCTGGCGTGATAAAAAATGGCATTATTAGTATTACAACTTCTGAAGGCATATTTGTGTTCTTTAATACGGGTTTCAATATTTCTTCCAGTTTCTCCCACGTATACTAAATCACAACTTTTACAGGGAATGCTGTAGACACAGGATTGTTCCTCTTTTGCCACGTTATTCCTAACCAATTTACTTTTCATGGTAGACGAATATTTGAACGCCAAAGCAAACTTAAAATCTTTCGTCAACGGTTTTACTCTTTCTAAGCCGGCAATGTAAGGCAAACTCACATATTGTTTTTGGTTAACTGAAGGTTCCCGAGGGGCATAAAAAGATTTTCTGGCTTTAAAATACGCCTTTCTGATAAACCACTCGGGATATTTTAAATCCTTAAAAATGTTCCAAATCTTTGAATTTTCCGGGTCCAGCAAATGTGGGCTACAAATCCAGAGTGCTCTTAGAAACATGGAAGAAATAATTGAGCTTTTAACCCCTTCATCATGATATGAAAAATAATGAATGTACGAATTACAATGAGTAGGTTTTCTATAAACCGTGAAATTGGGCTTTCCGCTTTCGTTAATGACCAAAACATCTAGAAAAGGTAATTGTTTGTCGTTCTCCCATTCATATTTAAATTTAATAGAGGGAACAAGATTATTTAATGACTGAAAGAAAGTGTCAAAGTTGTTCCAGTGGTCAGGCCAAAATGAGAAAATATCATCTACATAACGAAACCAAATTAGATTCCTGGGACATATTGTTTGCAACAATTCCGACTCATAGTATTCCATGTATAATGTACTTAGTATTGGGGATTAAGGAGACCCCATTCCCATACCAAAACGTTGCAAATAAAATTCTTCACCGAAGGAGAAGGCATTATTGGTGACACAGAGTTTTATCAGTGGGCGTCGAAACTGTCGTGGAAATAAACTCTGTCTATTAGAGTGGGTTTTTATTTTCATATTTTGACCTTCACGTAGAAAAAAGTGAATTTTTTTGCATTTATTATGGATCCCACGATCAGACGCCATCTATTCGCCTTCTTCTTAGTTACCTTTCCCCAACTTATATCTTCCTATCTTCTATATGAAAAAACACTAGTGGCTGTGAAGACCAAGAAGCTGCAACTCAAGTTCCTGCAAGAGTGTTTAGTGGAGCAAGTGTGCCCGAAGTCCTTGATACCGTTTACCTTCATGAAGGACCATACACCGTTTCCGAATTTTGCCAGGGAAATTTTGAAGGAACGTATTCCGTGTGTTAAAAGAGAAATTGACCATACGTATTTCAAACTAAGAAATTGTCTACGTGTCCTTAAATCGCATGTGTCGTGTGAACTACTTGTGGCGCTGTTTGAAACTGCAGATTATAAATGCGACGTGGAGACTAGACGCACTGAACAACGACTTAACAGAAAGCTATCCTATTTATGTAATGAAAGTGCTTGGTCAAAGTGTGCGGTGGAAGGTTCCGTTTTAAATTTATCGACATATGTCTTATCCAAATCCGAAAAGGAAGTTCTTAATTTAGGGCTGTCGTTTGCCCTTAAACCCGATAAAAACATTGTTTTAGATTTTGTGTCTTCCGTAGTTAATTCCAGGGTGGATATTCCGTGTTTAAATAGTTTGATTCTGAGCAAGTTTCTGGAACATTTCAACTCATTGGACTCTATTCCCAAAAGATTCCGGTTAGCTTTAGACAAGCTCAGGAAGAATGAAGCAATATTTGTCACTAAAGCGGACAAAAGTAACACTGTGGTTATTTTGGACAAGTGTGATTATAAACAAAAAATGGAAGCGTTACTTAGTGATGAATTCACCTACGCCAAAGTGAGATCGTCCCCCCTAAAGCGTCTTTCTGCCGAATTCAACAAAACCATCAGGAACTTATTAAAAGATGTCCCGGCGATTGATCCTAAAAGATTTCTACAGATTAACCCCAAACTCCGCCACATTTACGGCCTACCCAAAACCCATAAGATTAATATACCACTCCGTCCCATTATTTCACACAGGGGTTCCTTTAGTTACAGGTTATCTAAATTTCTTACAGATAAATTATCCCCATTAGTTGGTAAATTTTCAGGCTCGCACATCACTAATTCCTGTGACTTTATTAACAAAGTTATGTCCTTAGATTTAAAACGGGGAAGAATGATCAGTTTTGACGTTGAGTACTTGTTTACGAAAGTTCCCATTGATGATGTACTTAGTTTTTTAGATAGAAAATTGCCAACATGTAACGTAGAACTAGACATGCCCACATCTGTATTTTTAGAACTGATAAAACTCTGTGTCACCAATAATGCCTTCTCCTTCGGTGAAGAATTTTATTTGCAACGTTTTGGTATGGGAATGGGGTCTCCTTTATCCCCAATACTGAGTACATTATACATGGAATACTATGAGTCGGAATTGTTGCAAACAATATGTCTCAGGAATCTAATTTGGTTTCGTTATGTAGATGATATTTTCTTATTTTGGCCTGACCACTGGAACAACTTTGACACTTTCTTTCAGTCATTAAATAATCTTGTTCCCTCTATTAAATTTAAATATGAATGGGAGAACGACAAACAATTACCTTTTCTAGATGTTTTGGTCATTAAGGAAAGCGGAAAGCCCAATTTCACGGTTTATAGAAAACCTACTCATTGTAATTCGTACATTCATTATTTTTCATATCATGATGAAGGGGTTAAAAGCTCAATTATTTCTTCCATGTTTCTAAGAGCACTCAGGATTTGTAGCCCACATTTGCTGGACCCGGAAAATTCAAAGATTTGGAACATTTTTAAGGATTTAAAATATCCCGAGTGGTTTATCAGAAAGGCGTATTTTAAAGCCAGAAAATCTTTTTATGCCCCTCGGGAACCTTCAGTTAACCAAAAACAATAGGTGAGTTTGCCTTACATTGCCGGCTTAGAAAGAGTAAAACCGTTGACGAAAGATTTTAAGTTTGCTTTGGCGTTCAAATATTCGTCTACCGTGAAAAGTAAATTGGTTAGGAATAACGTGGCAAAAGAGGAACAAGCCTGTGTCTACAGCATTCCCTGTAAAAGTTGTGATTTAGTATACGTGGGAGAAACTGGAAGAAATATTGAAACCCGTATTAAAGAACACAAATATGCCTTCAGAAGTTGTAATACTAATAATGCCATTTTTTATCACGCCAGCCAAAATAATCATGCTATAGATTGGGAATCAAGTAAGGTACTTTATAAATGTAATAATTATGTCAAAAGAAAAATAATAGAATCTGTGTGTATAGAAAAAGTAGATAATTTTAATTTGTGCGAAGGTACTTATACGTTAGACCCTTTAATGAGATTCTTGGTCAAAAAATACCTTACGGAGTCGTGGGAACGTGTTCGAACCTAAGTGTGAATTTCTTAAATGTCTCTGGATTGGAATGTTTCCTTACTCGCCTTTAATAAATGTGGAAATAAATATAAATGTAACAGATGTAATAATAAAGGTAATATTATAAATTTAATAATTAGGGTAAAAGTAATAATAATAAATGTTAAAAAAAAATGTAAATGTAATAATAAATGCAGTAATTATGTCAAAATATTAGAATCTGTATGTATAGAACAAGAAGATAGTTTTAATTTGTGGGAATGTACTTATAAGCGGACCCTGTAATAATATGCCCTTCCAGTGTCGGGAGAACGGTATCTAACCTAGGTGCGAATTTCTCTGGATTGTTTCCTAATCGGCTTTTTTCATTCGTTTTTCGGTTTATAAGTTCTGTATAATAAACAATAATGTAATAACCAATGTAATAATAAATTTATAATTTCTGTAATAAATAATTATGCAATATTAAATGTAATAAAATTAATAATAAATTCAATAATTATGTAAGAAAAATATAATAGAATCTGTATGTTTAGAACAGGAAGATAGTTTTAAATTTGGGCGAATGTACTTAATGAAAATGCCCTTCCGGTGTCGGGAGAATGGGATCTAACCTAGGTGCGAATTTCTTAACGGTCGGTCCCTGGACTGTTTTTCCTTCTTGTTTTGGTTCATTCGTGTTTCTGTATCCACCCGAGGAGGATGCCAGTGGGCGTCGAAACTGTCGTGGAAATAAACTCTGTCTATTAGAGTGGGTTTTTATTTTCATAAATTGTAGCAAATAATTTAACAAATGGTAGCTTGGGATCTTATAAGGTGATCATAAAGTTACGCAACCAAAAAATAATTGTATCATTATGTTATTGTATCACCTGTATTTTTCATTAAAAACAAAATGTTCATAATTATATCTTTCGGATGAAGAGGGGAAATTATTGTTTGCCAAAAAAAAATAAATAAATAAAAAATTTAATCTTAGAATTGACTTGGGTGTAAAAAGAACAACTATTATAAACACGTCATGTTAATGTCTTAACAGCAGACACTGGAAAACCTAAACCAGGATATGTTATTATTTACTGTTATTTATTGACGTTTATTATCAAATAAAAAACTATGGAAAAAAAAAAAACCCCGAAGGTGTCTACTTACTTTTGTCAACCCTCTATGTGTGTGTGTGTGTGTATATATATATATATATATATATTATGTATATATATATATATATGTGTGTGTGTGTGTGTGTGTGTGTAAAAATATATATAAAGATAGTGTCGTATCGTGTTTCGAGGACGACATAAATATATGCAAAAAAATATCAAATAAAGGTGACTTAGAAAAATTACAAAATGACATTGAAGCATTATTCAGGTCGGTGGAAAGGAACAATACGAAGTCAAGAAAGAAAAATGCCAGCTCATAAGATATGGTAAAAACAAAGAGCTCCAGATTAAGGGATACAGAACATTACAATTCAAACAGGTCAGGGACCATGGAATCATAATGTCATCGGATGTAGAAGGGGAAGGAACTTTGGGTACACGGAATGACTAGTTAGTTAATTGATTTAGTTAAAGTAATGGCAGTTTCTGGAAGTCAGTCTGTCGTTGGTAGCCGTTCGATGAAGAAAGGCTTTTCTGAGTTAAGATACTAATATTTAACCTTAAATATTCACTTATTCAATATTATTTGCTTAAAGACAAGAGTGTACAGTATAATAGCAGTTAAGCCTTATTACCTCTACCATTTTGAGAGTTCACCGGAGTCGGGGCCAGAGCCTTCCTTGTACAGTTTCGGAAAAAGTTCGCCTACAAACGTAAAGTTTGTAAAAAGCATAAAAGAATAAAATATCCGAAGGAAAAATAAATACTATCTAACAGTTAGAAATTTTTTATCCTCTTTAGAAATTATATGTTTCTAGGCGAACTTTTTTTCCGAAACTGTACCATGAACACCACTGAACACCAGGAAAGTTGAACGAATCTGAAGTTTTAACAGCCTAATCAAGTTCAGTATCGAACCTCTTTTCTGAGTTTGAGGACTTGTAGTTAAAATTGTGAAGTATGAGGGAGTTAAATTCCATATTGTTTTTAAATCTTTTTATATTAGCTTTAATCTGCACAATTATCCTCGAGGTGAATCTTTATTGCTTTCTGGAAATCGTGTCAATCTTAAGAAGTACTGTTATGGTAATTTTGTTAATACACCTTTACAAAGCATTGAAACCGCGCAAGCAATTACAGTTCAACAGTGCTCTCTTCTCTCTGCACCATTGTGCAGGAGCAGTTCTCGTATCTCATCTCGAGAAGTGGCTACTGACGAAGAAGCCGCTTGTAAAGCATCGCGTTCTCCCATTCATTCCAGTTTTCTCTTATTCATAGCGTACTGATGACGGGTAACCCTTATATTCTGACAGTGTCTCGTTAGTCGATGTTTGCATGACAACCTTAGTTTATGTTTTCAAGACATAACTGATTGAGAGCATGTGCCTTTTGAGAGAGGGCGATGCTCTCCAAGGCGGCTTCTTCATCAAGAGGGTTTCCCGTAGAAGCGAGAACCTCTTCCGCGGAGTTGCGAGAATAAGAGTAGCGTTCATTTCTCGCGTGCCAGGCGGGAACACTTGAACTCTGATTACAGTTTCACAAATTCAAACTTTCATTCTTGCCTTAACTTGAAAATAGCTGTTTTTGGTCAATTTTAATGCGCTGAATTCAAATCTGCAAATAAAAATGCTTAACAATTAATCATAAAAAACAAAATAAGCAATTTATTACTTAGTAATAAATTGCTTATTTTGTTTTTTATGATTCTCTAAAACATAATGGGTGATACAGCATTTTTATTTGCAGATTTGAATTCAGCGCATTAAAATTGACCAAAAACAGCTATTTTCAACTTAAGGCAAGAATAAAAGTTTGAATTTGTGAAACTGTGAAATCCAAATGTGAGTGGAGAAAATGGATCTTCAATCCCGCAAAAACAGTGGGTGATGGAACAACATAAATGCGATTTTTGAAATCAGCACATGCGAAAACATAAAAATCAGCTGAATTTATACCAAGGCAAAAATCAATGTTTATCAGTGTTACTTGCGCGATTTCACTGCTTTGCTGAAGTCACCGCGTTTATTGCAGATTTTTCATATTGACCCCTATTGTACTACGTACGAATTGATTTAACTATTTTATGTTTCTTACTTACATAAGTCATTAATAATTGTATAAATTCTTTACTCTATAAGAAATTGTTTTTATATATATTAATAAAAGTAATAGCAAAGGTGACCTTTTTACCTTTCAGTTTAAGTTGTTAATTAAACATTTTGTTAAATATTTCATTGTTCAACAAATAACAATTTCCAGGAAGTTGACATAATTCTTAAGATATGAAATATTTAGTCAGCTGCAAGACCACATGTTAATGAAACACTCAGTGCGAATGAAAGGAATCACTTTAATGAAAAGTCTTGAGTCAAATCACCAGAAATTAATTAAAAGTCGGGACAAATTTGTACAGAACGAAATGTTTAGCTATCTTTATATATATAAATATAAAAGAGAGAGAGAGAGAGAGAGAGAGAGAGAGAGAGAGGAGAGAGATTATATATATATATATATATATATATATATATATATATATATATATATATATATAATCTTTTGCAGATTACAAAAATATGTGAGCAAATTGATTGTGAAGCTCGACTATTTATTTATTTTATTTTTTTATTTTTTTGGCCCTTAAGCTTTAGGCTTTACTGGGCTCTTTGAAGAGGATAATAAAATTACAGAATAATAATTTCACAACGGCTTCTCCAATATCAACAATACCATAAATAAACAAACTAACCAGAAGAAATGGCACAAAAACACTTTTTTAATTTTTTTTAATAAATATATATATATATATATATATATATTACAGATCAAAAACTCAATGTTATCATGTATGAATTATGACGTTAGACGCGCTCTCCTGCTCCTAAAATTGTTATGACACGTTTTTTTACGTCAGACTAGAGAGAGAGAGAGAGAGAGAGAGAGAGAGAGAGAGAGAGAGAGGTTCAAAACAAATAATAACAAAATTTAGTAATAACCTATTATATTTGCTTCACTATTATGAATTTTATCTAATTCAAAGTAATGTAATAAAACTTTATTATCTGATTCAAAGAGTAATTTCCCAAAGACATTTTCATTCGCTGTTTGGTGAGCTCCAATTGCATGAAAAAAAAATCTAATTCATGACCAATAGGAGGCAATAAATTTTATTTATGTTAATCATAAGACATTTATGGAGTTTGAAAAAGGATATTAGGTGACGCTTTATCTTCGTTTAAAATGTCATTAGGATGTAATATCAGAATTTTATTATTACATAACTTGGGTTAGGGATGGTACGGGAAATACTTGGCAGTCTGTAACTATTCATCTACGAAAGACAGAGTAATTCTCTCTCTCTCTCTTTCTCTCTCTCTCTCTCTCTCTCTCTCTCCCTCATTCTCTCATTGTGGCACTGAGTGGTGCCAAATTTAGTTGGCAAAATTTACCGAAATGAAATAGTGAAATCAACCAAAACGCACCAAACCAGACTAATTTAATCTAAACTAAACTTCTCTGATTCAATTTTCCTTGTATTGTGAAGCCATTATTACAAATATATTTATAAAAATATGTAGAAACATCAACAAATAAATAGATAAAGTGACATAAAAAAAATTTTCTTTGGCGATTACATCAGGAGATGTTACGATGATAAAAAATGTTTATGAATTCAGTAAATTGAAGGTGTTTTATAAATAATAACAGTGATTTTCTCGTAAATTAACGTAAAATACAAGCAGTGAAAAATTTAGGTGTACAATTTTTATTTTTTATAGCATAATATAATAAAATTATTATTCAAAGTGACTGTTATTGTTTGTAATATGCAGTTGCAAACGCTGCTTGAATGATAAGCGACTATTCGTGCGCATTTCGACAGGAACGTTGTTCATCTCATCGTTAATTTTGATCTTCAGATGCTGCGGAATGTTGGAAGGAGTCGCGAAGACGTTACTTTTCACATGTTGGGGGGGTTGCAAAATTGAGGTTCATTAATAGATACACAATAATAAAATCTATAATACTGTACTTAATTGAAAGATATAAGTTAGGTTTAATAGATAGATTATAAAGTTAGGAAATAGGCCTCAGATGAATACGTGATTTTTGGCACGAAACCAGAAGAACAGGTTTCGACGTGTTCATACTTGTAATCTTGTTCAGCTAATTAGGCATAAGTATAGCAGTCACGTGATATAACTCCTTTTTCGTCCAATCATGTCATAATAAACAATCTTATTGTCATAGGACACTTAATATATATAATGATATAATTTAATACGATTAAATAGGCTAAATAAGTTAGTTAAATAATATACAAGAAGTAGGAATTATTAAAATTTTTAGTATATAGCGTTTTAAAGTTTGTGCAAGGGGTTCCAAAAAACCTTAGCCCCCCCCATTTGCAGCTTACATGTTTACTTATATCGAAATAGTTTTTAGTGATTATAAAAATATACAAAATTCTTTATTTATTGCAGGTATTAAAATTACTCTAGCTGATAAAGTGATAATATAATGGCTTCTCAATTAATTGGTGATTCGGAGAGGCAACGTGTGATAGATCGCATACGAACAATAACATTTCGGGAAGCTCGTGATGCTGGAGCCTCCTTTATAACACGTTCATGGGTTGCCAAAAAGTTGCGAAGTGAGGACTTCGTCAAAAGAAATTGGAATAAAACTTTGGATGAATGTGAAATGGATACAACCAAATCTGGGCGCCCAAATTTGCCATTCTCTCAGGAAACAAAGGACATCATTGAAAGCGGTACGCGTAAGCGGAAAAACAGCTGTGCTAAACTTTCTAGAGAGATCGAAGTGTTGAGAGGAAAGATCGTTAGTGGTGAGATCATTCGACTGTACCGTCATAGGCAAGGTTTAAAGCCTTGGCATGAACTTCCAAAGCCAAGAAAAACTCAACTTAACATCTATGACAGAATGTGGTTTACCCATTATCTTGAAGATTGGTATGTGGATGATTTCATGCATTTAGCTGTCTCCGATGAATTTTTTGTTTACGTAACACGTCGGCCTAACTACCAAAATGATCGAGTGTGGGCCACAACACCAGATGAAATCGATGACAAGGAACATTATCGCGAATTATTAAAAAGCCCAGACTGTGTTGGTGTGTTTGTTTTGTTCACTGCAAAGAAGCTCATGTGGGTGCTGAAGCCAAATGGTCAGAGTTGGGATGAACAGTATTTTCGTGATATTATTCTATCCCAGCATGTCATTCCTTTTCTAAGAAACCCAAACAATGTTATGGATGTCGATCAGGCCACACTTCTGCTCGATAAGGCCCCCTGCTTTAAGGCATTAGCCACTCAACAGTTGTTGCGGAACTATGAGATCGATTTGTTTGGAAATGAAGAATGGCCAGGAAATTCTCCTGACCTGAACGTCTGTGAACACATTGGATTAGTTATAAAGGACAAGGTTCAATGTATCTTGTTTGAAGAACCTGCAGCAAATCGATTTTCGAAGGATACAATGACGCAACACATTGAAACTGTTTTAGCAAATTTGCGTAACGATCAAGATCTATTCACGTCACTTTTGGCAAGCTACCCAAAGCGAATTCAGGCTGTCTTGGAAGCCAATGGCGGGAACACCAAGTTTTAATTGTTTCTCATTAAATGCAGGATTAAATTCTCTTTTGTAAGGTATGTTTAGTTTTACTGTACCTCTAATGGTTTAGGCCATGGGCGGGGGGACTAAGATTTATTAGCCCCGGGGCTCCAACCCCTCATATTAAATTAGTTATTAGTGTAAGTAAAAATTATATGTTTGAATTTCTCATTGTTTCAATTTTACGCCAATTTATTGCAAAATGACTGAGTTATTAAACCTTATAAATGGGAACTATGAAACCTATTTACCACTACAAGCCGTGGCGTCCTTTACATATGTGAATTATCTTCCATAAGCTAGAACGGAGAATATGTAAGTTCTAGTAGAGACGTTGGCACACCCTTTTCGAATGTTCACTTTCATTTTCCCATTGTAAGGTTATTATAAAAAGAAGAGGATAGTCTGTATCATGTTTATCCCAAAGAATTGCTTTCGGAGATGTACCCATCCACAACATCCACAAAATACTTTATATTCACAACTCGCTTAACCTCGTATAACCTAACCTAACCTAAACGTGTAACCCACAGAACCTATGTAGATAGACGTTTGCTAAATGAGCTTTCATTATAACAAGCAGAACGCAATATAGGCTACGTGAACACTAAAGAGGAAGCCATTTTATGGCCATTAGGTTAACTTCTGAGGTGTAATAAGAGTAGGTAAATAGTAATGATAATATGTTGGAGTGTTTAACCTCCGTAATGGCAAAGGTCATGCGACAGAGGGAACCTTCAGCTTTATGTGGGATGTTCGATATATCAACTGACGGTCATCAAGGACGGTCACGCATTCAGCTACTGAACATTCCCAACATCGCTAAACCTCGATGATCTATTGGGAAGCGCTGATGCAACGCGGCCACCAGGTCGCCCCGCGGTAAATAAAGGACCTTTTTTCTCTACGTTTATTTCCATTATTCTTGAATAGTGTGCGTACAAAGGAAGGACAAAATCTGGCACAGCGCTGAGGCCAACTAATGCGACCCATTGCGGTAACTTCTGTATTATTATTATTATTATTATTAGTAGTAGTAGTAGTAGTAGCAGTAATAGTATTATCACATCCAGTGGTAGTGAAGACTCCGGACCAAATGCCTTCACTTCAGCCATAGGAAAACGGTGTTACCTAGTGAGCTACAGTCGCCATCTGTATAAAGAGAGATGGTTCATCAATGATTCTTGTCTTACAATACTTCAACAAAGATGTACTTCATATTTTATTTATTCATTTTTATTTTTATTCTATTTTTTAGTGTTTTGACGCAACTCGTTTTTCTTCTTTTTTTTAAACATGAAGATTTTATGAGGTTGTTTAACGTCCTTCGCGACATCTAAGGATATATTTTTGTATGTAAAAAGGTGGGGGGGGGCCAAGGGCGAGCACCCGCAAAATGTCCCCCTCCCCCGCTTTTATAAAAGAGAAACAGCCAAAATCAAGGTCTCAAAGGCTCACGATGTCTTTTTTTTAATTTTGAAAAGATTGTGTAGTGTGTAAAATGCTTGTATATGTAATGGAGAACAGAGTGAAAAGTATGTGTTTGAGAGCATGATGAACTGCTCATAGGGTAGGTGAGACACAGAAAAAGATCAACTGAAGAAGACAGTGATAGGAGAAACGGGAGTTCCAGCACTTTCTGTCTTCTGCCTAACATCTCTCCCCAAGGAGTAGTTCTCTGGTCGAGTGATGTCTACAATCTCCTACTATATTTAAATATGACAGAGGGGACCTACGGCTTTACGTGGAATCTGAACATCGGGTCGCTACATAATACAAGGCAGGTGACAGTCCCCATCCAACTACTACCCAGACCCACTGTCACTTATACTCTGAATCTGAGGAAACAGTCACATAAATAATTAAGTTTTCGGCCATTCAGTAGCAAAATAGAATGAAAAGGAAAACCCACAATTACATTTTAGTTCGATATGTGTACAGAGTGGCCACAAAGTCCCTGTTCAGTGAAATTACAGCATGTTTGTTTGTTGCCCTTGTTTTTCATGCAAAGGGACTTTGTGACCACCCTATACTAGTATATATAAACTTTGCACGCCAAACCTATAATAATAATAATAATAATAATAATAATAATAATAATATAAAACCATCTAAAATAATTCCTTAGCAACTGGGCTATTCCTCAACTGCAACATCATGAATCTTGGATGCGTCTTTTATAGATTGGAAGAAATACATACCCGTTCTGGCAAGGAAATATTGAGTTAAAGTGAAACAAGTAAAAACCTCAATTAGGGAGCCTTGATTAATCATTCTCCCTTCGACTCGATGAGAGAAAATCGATCAAAGCATCTACAGCTAATAATTTACGGGGAAACTACCGATTTTTATGCAAATTTCTGCGAAGCATCGAAGCCTTACGAGAAAAAGAAAAAGCATTTCCCTCAATTTTTCTTTCGTTCATCATTTTTGCGCTATTTTTGCATGGAAAAAATGTTTTACGATCACCGAAGCCTTATTTATGTATCGTGTTTATACTATTTTTTATTATTAGTTATAGATGTTATATTAGTCATTTACGAGAAATTGGATTAGCGGAATAATATCGCAGTATGAAATGGATTTAGTAATAATAATCATGAGAAGTACCAGAAATTGGCAGAGAGCTCAGGCGAACTAATACGGCTCATTACCGCGTTATAATTACTAGCATTATGAGGATTCGAACTCCAGACCTTAGTGTCTTTAATAATTGGCTTATAGAGAATCAGTGTTAACCTTAGTGCCTTTAATAATTGGCTTATATGGAATCGGTGTTATCTACTGAGCTACGGATGATGGTATGAAATTAATGTAGAAGCATAGCAAGCTTTAAATATATTCTGAAATCTTTGCGGCTACTGAAAATTCTAATAATATAGTCAAAAACTTGCCTTTCGAATACATCCATTACGTGTCGTGGCTTTATTCAATTTTATATTATTACATCGTACAACGATACACAGCTGTTAATTTTTTTAAAATTTATCCTTGAAGAAATAATTTCGCCGAACTTCATGTAAATATTTCCTCATTTCTTGTTTAATTTCATACTTAATTTTCTACTACTCAAATAAAAACAACTACGAAATACTTTAAACAGTAACTTACACACGTTCAAAATTCATATATACTGAACCGGGCGAGCAAACACCGTAAAATGTCTCAAACCTTCGAAATGAACGATCCTATAGATGAATTTTGAATTATTGACGGAGCTTCTGTTTCACATTTGCATAGATATTCAAAATCAGGGAATTTGTTCCCGCAGCATTCCCAACTTGCCCCAAATAATGGGGAGAAATCTCATAAATATTTAAATTTTTTCTTTCTTTGTAATTTGATTGTTCATTTTGCTATTGGAAAAGTAAAGCAGGAATGGCACTGTGCGAGATCTGAATATTTATATAGTTCTGCCTTTGATACGGGAAAAATTAATCTTTTTTTGTGAACGGTGACTGTAACCTACATTTTCGCTCAGCCACGAAATGAAAAATAATCTTGCATATATGAATTATTTATTTGTTGACTGTAGTTTACCTTTGTGTGTATATATATATATATATATATATATATATATATATATATATATATATATATATATATATATATAGGGTAAGTTTTAATTTAATATTTCACATGATATTGTATACAATTTTAAAAGTACCGCAGCTTTAAAGTATTAAAAATGACCAAATTTTATGTAATAAATATTTTAATAATTTGAAAATAATTAAATAGAGAGATGGTTTGTCATTTACGACAGTATCTCATCGTGATACACTAATAATGTTTGAGATTGTTTGACCTCCTTCGTAACATCGAAGATCACGTGACGCAACAGAGTGGACCTACGGGATTTTGTGGGATTCGACCCACTACCACACCGGTGCAGGAAGAACCACATAGTCCATAATCACTGAAATCTAAAGTCCGAATTGAAATTCTAACGTGGGACCTTCAGAGTGTAATACAAAAGCTATCGACGTCTTATCGACTTGGCACAAAATCAATAACTTATTTTAGGTTAGATTAAGTTAGGTTAGGTTAGCATGGGTAAAGTTAGGTTAGCATAGGTTAGGTTAGGTTAGGTTAGCATGGGTTAAGTTAGGTTAGCATAGGTTAGATTACGTTAGTTACTTTAAGTTAAGTTAGGCTAGATTAGCATAGGTTGAATTACGCTACGTTAGATTAGTTAAGTTAGGTTAGCGCTACGTTGTTAGTTTAAGTTAAGTTAGTGTTTTAGGGTGGCGATGTTATGTTAAGTTAAGTAAACATAGGTTAGATTAGCGCTACGTTAGGTTAGTTTAAGTTAAGTTAGTGTTTTGGGTTGTTGATATTATACATCGTCAACCAAATGGGTATAGGTCCAATTTGAGCGAAAGCGCTCCAGTAAAAGAACAGTGTCTACGTAGGCAGTGATTTCGTAAACAAATAAATGATACAGTAATACTGGATAAAAAGAAAGAGATTTCACTAAAAGATGTTACGATATATTATAGTAATTTTCAAGCGCTGGTCCGCGAATTCGCACCAGTCGAGTCCTCGATTGGAATTTTGTCGGTCCGCAGGATCGCACGGGAAAAAACTAATATTTTAGATAATTATGTTAACGCAATATGGTAGCTTTTATGGTTTGGTATCCATGCAGCAATTTGAAATGCTGAAAAGTCTGACCTATAACATTCATGGCGAGACATTTTATACTTTACTTCTAAATGCATAACCATTCTCAAGAAAAGAGTACATTTTCCATTCAAATCTTTATGGGTTTTAAAAGAATTGGGTTACACGTTACAGTTCCTAAACTATCCCTGGGTGGAAGAGAAAAAAGGATTAATTTCTCTTTTGGACACGAAAAAGGCCTGACAAGAACCACACAAAATACATTTGGGAATACTTTGACTGTAAAATGAGAAAACGAGGCCGTCTTCCAACATTTTTTGAGAACTAAAAGTAAAAACCGTTTTGGCAAAACTTCAACATGTCCTAATACAAAAAAATTAATGTGTATGCAGACATGTGTCCAAGTCCTTCCTTCATGAAGTTTAGGCAAAATCTACTAGATGTGAGGTAGCCACTTTTATTATTTTATCTTCAACTTAAGTGTAGGTTATGTAACTATATATATATATATATATATATATATATATATATATATATATATAAATAATAAAGAAGACCAAGGAGACAGCATAAAGCATTACTTTAATTCGAATACCAACGTTTCGAGGAGTGGAACCCTCATCATCAGGGCAAATTTTGAAACAGATACATAATTATTCAAAGAAAGAGTAAAGTTGTGATTTTGGGAAGGTTTAAGTTTAAAGATATAAATTGACTCAAGTAATCTAAGCTTGTTAAGGTTATAACTTACACTTGAAATCTTAAAATCATCGTATGAAAAAGGATGTCACATCCAACTGAATGCTGTCGTATCATTGACTCCACTGGGTCACCAACGTGACGACAGGTGCGAGACGACCTACCCAAATACTGGTCAATGTGGAACTCAAGTAGCCGAATAGTACCTTCTAGGCCTAGGGTTTCTCAACCGGGATCCCGGGAATCCGGGCGGAAAATGATAACTTTTAATCCGGGCGGAAAATAATAACTTTTAATCCGGGAGAAGCGCAGCAAATCCCGGGATTTCCCGGGTTCAAAGTATTCTAGAAACGTTATTTCAAATAATTTTACGTGAATTTACTTCTGTATCTAGAAAATACAAACATAAAGACAATGACGACAAATTTATAATTGCACGAATCACGTTGCTTTGTACAACTCGAATAATGCCTAATAGTATTGTACTCGAGTTGATAACTCACTTATGATGTTTGTTCTGTTATTGTTTTCTCTCATTTGTTTTGCAAATGACTTTTTATTTTTTAACTCAATATTTAACGTGCTTTCTTTTTCTTTCGTAAAAGAAGAAAATGTTCGATTTTCAATGGAATATTCAACTTCTAAGGGGGAAAAAAAAAGAAGCATATATACAGTATATATATATATATATATACACACACTGTGTGTGTGTGTGTGTGTGTGTGTATATATATATATACTGTATATCTATAATAATAAAAGGAAGCGCACGCGCGTGTGTGTGTGTGTGTGTGTGCGTGTGTGTGTGTGTGTCTGTCTGTTCCAGCCATAGGTCCAAAATGAAAGCAGTTACAAACATGAAACTTCACACACATATTGATTAGGTCCCGAGGGCGTACAATTAACCTAACTGGGTATTCAATTAATCTAATCAGCCATTTAGTTAACCTAACGGGGCATTTAATTAACCTAATCGGGCATTCAGTTGACCTAACCGGGCATTCAATTAACCTAACTAATAAGAGCTAATAACAGCCTTCGAATTACGAAAAAATTCCGCTGGGCTGGGATATTTTTGCAACCCGCACAAAGGGTGGGTTCTCTGCTAGTATAACCTTTGGTTAACCTTTGGTTAGCTTCCGCCCGAATTGTTCATCCTGTCGAAGGTCAAGCTTTTCACTCCACCTTAGACCTACAGTTTAACGTGGAATCCGAACCACGCCCCACCAGCAGCCCAGCGTCTAGGCCACCCAGGGTACCCATTTATCTACCAACCACTTTCTTTATTGTGTGGAAGGATGAACAGCTGGGTTTTGCTGCGCGCCGGCTGCCGTCGGGTCTCGAACCCGGGGCCGATGGATTCGTAGTCAGCGACGCTAACCACTACACCACTGAGGCGCTATATATATATATTATATATATATATATATATATATAACGTAAAGAACGATGCTTGTATAGGAGAATATTCCGCGCAAGATGAGAGCGAGAGAAAAACAAATGAAAAAATGAGGTAACCACCCGGGAATCGAACCCGGGATCTTCCGATTGCCGGAAGATCCCGGGTTCGATTCCCGGGTGGTTACCTCATTTTTTCATTTGTTTCGTTCTCTCGCTCTCATTGCGCGGAATATTCTCCTATACAAGCGTCGTTCTTTACGTTAATTATACTGCGTGTTTGCAGTTATATATATATATAATATATATATATATATATATATATATATACATGGTGTGTGTATATACCGTACATATAGACTATATACTGTATATAATTTTTTAACGAAAAATTTAACTTGATTTTTTTTTGTATAAAAAGAAAACGTTTTATATTGTTCCTAATTTGTGGAAGTACTTTTTAAATGAAATTCTACTGAAACTGTTTTATTTTTATTCGTAAATAGTGTATCTAATAACGCATATTGGGATTTATCGTTATTTGTCCATATATACGTATTTACAATAAACCGCGAAATCACTGGATCCCGAGACGATGGCCAATTTTGTCTCGGAAAACCGGGATAGTGAAAAACACTGAAAACGAGAAACCCTAGTACGTTCCTTTTCCTTATTGTTGTCTGTTAGTGATAAGATTCAGAAGAACCTGTCCAGAGCCCTGAAGGGATTTCTCCCCTCCCAAATTAATTTTAAATGTGTTTCTGTAAATACTTCTACCATAGGATCTTACTTTGTTTTCAAGGATAGAGTCCCTCCCCTTTCTTGCTCGTCATGCGTTTATAAATGTGATTACTCGCACTGTAAGGGCGCGTCTTATATTGGAAGTACCATTTGAGTACTTCAGTTCCTCATTGACCAGCATTTGGGTAGATCGTGTCGCACTGGTTGTCCCATTGCTAACCCAATGAAATCCATGATATGAAAACACTCAGTTGAATGTGACACTTCTTTTTTTTAATCTGATGATTTTAAGATTTCAAGTGTAAATAATAACCCTGATGATCTTTAATTACACTGGTCAACAAAGATTTTTCATCAGAGCAAAATTTGTGGTGGCTGGATAGCATTTTTCACGCTGATTCCAAAACTGCATTCTGAGTTTTTCTAGCACGTATAGTTTTCAAGATGAAGGCATATATATAACTACACAGATTTAACCATTTTAAATAGGCAAAATACTAATATTTTAACATTTGATTGTGTTTATTTTATTGTGTTTTTTTAGTTTATTCATCTTATTTATTTCAATTATCTTAATTATACATCTTATGTATTTCAGGTGTGAGCTTTTACGTCTAGCAGCATTGTGATTCAGGCAACAACGCCGTGCTTTGTGTGTCAAAAGATCAGTCCAGTCCAAGAACTTGTTGTGTCAAGTTGGTGTACATTTTTTTGAATTTATAGTTTGCTCAGGTCAGTCAACATGCCTCGACAATGTAAGAATGACCCCGACCAGTTCTGTTTCGTATGCGGCCAGTTGACAACTAAAACACAGCGACGAAGTATTACAACCGACATTAAGAAAATATACAAGCTATACTTTGGTTGCCATCTAGGTCAGTGGTTCCCAACCGGTTTTGGCTTATGGCCCCCCTTAGGAACCTTATTTTTTCCCGTGGCCCCCATAAGCATTATTTTCAGTAGGTAATATGCAGATTTAACTCTATTTTACAAAATAACATTTTCCTGTGGCCCCCAGGGAGCCATATGGCCCCCGGTTGGGAAACACTGAATTCTAGGTGACCAAGATAAACCATGGGCGCCACATCAAATCTGTTCTGGCTGTTCAAATGGATTACGTGATTGGCTTAACAAAAAGAAAGCTTCAATGCCATTTGCCATACCTATGATATGGAGGGAGCCGAGAGATCATCATGAAGACTGTTATTTTTGTAGTGTGAACTTAATGGGGTTTTCTGCCAAGAACAAACACCAGATTGTATATCCAAACTTGGATTCAGCACGTAGACCAGTAAAACATGATGAAACATTGCCCACTCCAATTCCCCTAAGTGATAGGCTAGATTCTATCATAGATGACATGGAAAGTGATGAAGGTGCAACTGGCGTTTCCGGACCATCTACAGAACCAGAGTACACTTTTGAAGGTAGATATTTAGAGCCTAAAAAGTTAACCCAAGGACAGTTGAATGATCTTGTTAGAGACTTATCGCTGTCTAAAGAGAAATCAGAGCTTCTCGCCTCAAGACTAAAGGAGAACAATTTACTTGAGAACAATGTTCGTATTAGTTACTACCGAAAGCGGAATTTTGAATTAACAGCATTCTTTTCAGTAAACGGTCCTCTCTGTTATTGCCATGACATCAATGGACTATTTACAGCCATATCTCAGACGTATGTGGCATCTGAGTGGCGCCTCTCTATTGATTCGTCGCAGAGAAGCCTGAAAGCAGTTCTTTTGCATAATGGTAATATAATGCCATCCATCCCAATTGCCCATTCCGTCCATCTAAAAGAGACATATGACAATATGGATATACTACTTAAGGCAATCAAATACAACAGTCATCAATGGAATGTTTGTGGAGATCTAAAAGTTATAGGAATGCTTATGGGTATGCAGTCAGGATTCACAAAATTTTGTTGTTTCCTTTGCCTGTGGGACAGTCGCGCCACTATAATAGAACATTACACCAAAAGTGACTGGCCACTTAGGTATACATATGTCCCAGGGATAAGCAATGTCCAGTCTGTCCCTTTAGTGGATCCCCAAAAGATCTATCTGCCACCTCTTCACATTAAACTTGGTTTAATGAAGAATTTTGTTAAAGCAATGGGTAAAGTCAATTCTGAAGGGTTCCAATACCTTTCAAGGAAATTTCCGAAGGTTACTGCAGCAAAATTGAAGGAAGGAATTTTTGTTGGGCCACAAATAAGGGAGGTTTTGAATGACACTGAATTTGAAAAAGTCCTAAGTCCGCTGGAATTGAAGGCTTGGCTGGCATTCAAATGGATATGTGAAAACTTTCTTGGAAGCAACAAGTCACCTGCGTATAAGGATGGAGTCAAGAACCTCCTTGATGCCTTCAAAGAAATGGAGTGTCGAATGTCGTTAAAAATTCACTTCCTGCATTCCCACTTAGATTTCTTTCCTGAAAACCTTGGTGCAGTGAGTGACGAGCAAGGAGAGCGCTTCCATCAAGATATTCAGATGATGGAGAAGCGCTACCAAGGATATTGGAATGAAAGCATGATGGCGGACCATTGTTGGATGCTGTATCGTGACAATCCAGGCCAAATTTACAAAAGGAAATCACACTCACAGCGCTTTTAATAAAATAATGTACAGTATATATTCTTTATTTATAAGTACATTGAATAAAGTATATGATGTATTTGTTGTTTAGCATTCCTAAGTGTGATCTATACATCCATAAATTTTCTTATAGCAATATCAAAAACTTAAAAATATCAAAACCAGTGTATCTATATAACTATACGTGCTAGAAAAACAATAAAACCAGATTCGGAATCAGCGCGAAAAATGCATTAAGAAAAATGTGATCATGTTTGTGATGAGAAAAAAAGTTTCATTTTGTTGGCCAGTGATTATTTGAGTCGATTTATATCTTTAAACTTGCACTTTCCCTTTATTATAACTGAATGTTTTAATGCGAATGTTTTAATCTTCTAATTCTCTTAACCTTTATTAATTCCGTAGTTTTTTATAATTATGTATCTGTTTTAAAATTTGCCCTGATGATGACAGGTGCATCCCTCGAAACGTTGGTATTTGAATTAAAGTTATGTTATATGATGTCTTCTTGGTTTTCCTACTTATTTTGCGCTTACAGTTTCCTAGAAAGAAACCTATCAACCATCTGTCTCTCTCTTTCTCTATATATACAGTATGTATATATATTACATACAGTGTGGGTATATATATATATATATATATACATATAAATATAAAATATTTAGAAAATTATATTTCCACAATAAAAACGCAAAAGAAGAGTTGACACTTTTGCAGAAACAGAATTGAATGAAAATTTATTGTTTGATAAGAAGATACAAAAAATAAACTAATAAAAGGAGAGAAGAATGGCGGTGTGATTGATAATACGTATATAAAGAGGAATTCCACGTTAGCGCAAGATAATCATTCACTGAGAAGTGAAAATTCTAAAGGGAGTCAAAACAGAAAGATGTAGAGCTTATTGTAGAAGTCACAAGCCAGAAACTGGCACATCGCTCAGGCCAACTAATTTGGCCCATTGCTCTAATTCTTGGATTATTATTAAAGAGTACCATCCGGAGTCGAACCCTTGACCTCAGTTTCTTCGTTTCGTGTATTGGGAAACGGTGATATCCACTGAACTCCGGATGCTGGCAAACGCTAGCAAATAATAGCACTATAGGGAGTAAAAGAAATTTTGAACATTTTGATGTGTACCTCTTGAAATAAAATTTTATTTCTAGTTTTCCTCTTCGTTCAGCTTATTGGGTTTACCCGCGTTCCCCCTTTCACTGAGATCTTCGGTTTTTATTGAATCATCTTTTGTACTTCGGAGTTCACCTTTACCTCCTTCAAGAGTAAAGATGCAAATTTTTTCTTTTTTTTTAGCAAAAATATTTTTGGGTTTAAATAAAAAATATTTAAATGACTCAAGAATAAATCTTTTCAGGTCAAAAAAATTTTTTCCCTGATTTTTCTTTAGAAAATAGATATATTTTCTAAATAAATTAAGACTTTTAGTTTTAGTTAACATTCATTAATTAAATAATCAACATTAATTACTTAAAAAATTTGAAAATATTTTTTTAAAATTTATTAAATGTTTAAATGAAACAGAAATCAGAATCACTTTGGAATTAGTGAAGTTCAGATTTACAACAAAATCTAACCGAGTTCTCCGAAATTTTATTTTTAAATTAGAATTTTTAAAGAACTTTTTAACTTAACTACCGTATCAATGCTCTTTTAAGTTGCACTTCCTCTTCTATCCACTCCTATGCCGATGATTTCACCTTTCACTTCTCCACCCGCTTCGCAAAGCGTCCCTCTCAAAAGTCACGCTATGCTTCGCGTGAGACGACTACGACGCACCTGACCTCTGATCTCTCTACTATCTCTGATTGGATCGGAGAAAACCTTGTTACATTTGATGCCTCAAAAACTCAGTTCCTTCATCTGTCGTCTACTCGTCACAATCTTCTATACAACTATCCCTTTATCTTCAACAATACACAACTCAGTCCTTCCTCTTCTTTTAACATTTTTGGTGTTTCGTATTATCGTGATCTTTCCTGGAAAGATCACAAATACTCTCTTTCCAAAACAGATGAAAGAGACATGTCACACCCAACTGAATTTGCTGTAGAGGGGTCTTGTCCGCCCCTGTATGGAGTATGCTCAACCCACACAACTCGACCGGATGGAATCAAAAGCTTTTCGTCTCATCATTTTCCCGCCTCTTAGTGACTCTTCAATCCCTCTCTCTTCGCCGCAATGTTGCCTCACTCTCTCTTTACTATCGTTATCATGACGGACACTGCTTTTCTGAACTCTGTAACTGCATATCTCCTCCTGTAACAAGAGATTACTGTGCCAAACTTTCGACACATTCTCATCCCTTCTCTGCCCAACTCTCTAACGCAAGGGTTAATCGGCACTCTCATTATTTCATCTACTCAACCGGTCAACTCTGGAACAATCTTCCTTAATCCATCTTTTCCCTTGACTATGACCTCCAATCTTTTAAACGCAGAGTGTCCAGGCATCTCGAAGACTCTGGACCTTGATTTCGTCTTTCTTCTTCTTTTATGTGGGAGGAGAGAGCATTTTCGATGGCGTTCACCCTCTGCTTTGCTCCTCCTTCTTGCATATATATATGTATATATATAGTGAGGCTAGGCTGCTTTAAACCCTAGATCCTGTCCCAAAGTTGGATCCTATCTGCTTTGCAGATAGCTGGTGAGAGAAGCTATATTTTTGGGACCTCTTTGCGAGTGACCCGTTGCCCACGTCGGGCTAACATCATGAAAAAGAAAAAACTATAGTGTTTGTCATTTGCTAGTACTTATTCAGACTATAGTGGATTTAATTTTCCCAGAAGAAAAAACTCAGGGAACCATTCTGAGTTCTTTCCCAAATATATATATATTATATATATTATATATATATATATATATATATATATATATATATATATATATATTATATCATCATGAGAATCGGAAGTACGCAGCTCAGTACCACAAGGAACAGTACTGACCACGCTCCTTTTCATTATCATGCTAACAGACATAGACAATGAAGTAACAGCAGTACTATAATAACATCCTTTGCAGACGATACAAAGAACAGCAGAAAAATCAGTGATGCAAAAGAGGTGGAGGCCTTGCAGAGGGACACGAACAGAATACATAAATGGTGAGAAGAGAACAACATTTAACATCGAGACATTCCAGCTCTTGAGATATGGTAAAAATGAGGAACTTAAACAGACAACATATTATGCCCCGGACAGACAGGAAATTCAGAAAAGCACGAAAGCGATAGATTTGGGAGTTATAATGACCGATGATGCGAAATTCGAGACACAAAATCAGATAGCGATAAACAAAGGAAAGAGAGTCGCGGGGCAGGTCGCAAGAACTTTTAAAAGAAGGGACAAGATAGTAATGATTCCCCTGCTGAAAACACTAATCATACCAAAACTTGAATACTTCTCAGTCTTGACGTTCCCATACAAGAAGATAGAAATTAATAAACTAGAAGATATTCAGAGACATTTCACAGCCATGATCGATGGCTGCAAAGAACTCAAGTACTGGGAATGACTACGTAAACTAAATCGGTACTCCCTGGAAAGAAGAGAGAGGTACACCATTATATATACATGGAAAATGATCGAAAAACTGGTACCAAACTTCAAATTAAACCCAATTACCATCCAAACAACACTGGAAAATAGGGAAGGTAGAATGTGTAGTGTTCCCACATTAAAGGCCCGACAAAGGACATCCTCAACACTGAAGGAAAACAGAGAGAGAGAGAGAGACCAACGCACGGAACTGCTACGAGGTTCCGAGCTGTATATAAATATAAATAAATACATTTTTCTTTCTTTACTGGATTCGAACCACTCATCCTGAGCTATCCATCACACAACGTACAGAATACTCTTCTCGCTATATCACTCGGAGTTATGGATGTGTTTGACAAACTGGGTATTAATAGTTTTCTCTACATTACACTTTATTGGATAAAAATTTTGATGAAAATCTTTTATTTACATTTAAAAATTTATATTTAGAAAATAAAAAGTAATTTTTTAAAACTAAAACAACTGAGAGAAAACCAAGGTTAACTAAGGTTATACTAAATTTTAAACAGTTGAAAACTATTAATCAAAAGAACCTTTTTTCCTATTAAATAATGTATAATTTTTATTTAAAAAAATATATTTTTGAGCTGAAGAAATATGAATAAAAAATTTAAATATATTTTTTAATAATTTCAGATTTTCCTATAGTACCACTAAAATATTGTGATTTTAAGCAAATAAGCTTAAATATACTAGTTTTTTTAACTCACAAACTTTGCATGTGTATAGTTTGTTAAGTGTGGTGGTCAGAGACATTGATGAGCTCAGTGGTTCTGAAGTGGCATACCACCACAGAGCTTCAGGCGGATCGCGGAAAAGACCTTACTATATCCCGACTCTAAAGTCAGGCTTAAGATTTTTATAAAAACCTATTATAAGTTCTTATAATAGGTAGGATTTCAAATCTTGTCAATGTGTTGGTGTGCTGTGACCACAAACAGGTTGAGAACCACCGGAGGAGATGAAATGAAGAGTAGAAAAGGCGAAACCTTTTGGGGATTTGAAGAAAAGGATAAAGTGAATGAAACAACATATATATATATATATATATATATATATATTAGGTCATCCCATAAATAATGCGGCATTTTTAAAATTTTTTTTTTTCCATTTTTAACATTATTTTACGGATAGAAATCAAGCAACTCTTTGAAGTTATTTATATTTAAATAAATATTTATTTAAATATAAATAACTTCAAAGAGTTGTTTGATTTCTATCCGTAAAATAATGATAAAAATGGAAAAAAAAAAATTAGAAAATGCCGCATTACTTATGGGATGACCTAATATATATATATTATTTTTTTTTTAATTGCAAACAGCACACAGTATAATTAATGTAAAGAACGACGCTTGTGTAGAAGAACGTCCACACAAGATGGGGAGAGAGAACGAGCAAATGAAAAATGAGGCACCTCCCAGGAATCGAACCCGGGATCATCCAATTGCCAATCGGATATATATGTACGGAATGAGAAGGTGCCCCCTCAGGGCATTTGATTCCGCTCGTATGTAGGATAATTACGAGTTGTGACTGATCGGGGGACCTTGATGCAGTGGTTAGAATATCCGACCGGCAGTTGGATGATCCCGGGTTCGATTCCTGGGAGGTGCTCATTTTTCATTTGTTCGTTCTCTCTCCCCATCTTGTGCGGACGTTCTTCTACACAAGCGTCGTTCTTTACATTAATTATATATATATATATATATATATATCCATGGAACAAGGAACTCTTCTGGGAAAATTAAATCCACTATAATCGGAATAAGTAATGGTAAATGACAAACACTATAGTTTTTTCTTTTTCATGATGTTAGCCCGACGTGGACAACGGGTCACTCACAAAGAGGCCCCAAAAATATAGCTTCCCTCACCAGCTATCTGCAAAGCAGATAGGATCCAGCTTTGGGAAAGGATCTAGGGGTTACAGCTACACCTAGCCAACTATATCCAGGACCTTAATATAAGCAAAAGACTCGTTGCATTCGCGTCGGATTGAATACGTCAAAGAAAAAGGGGTAACTATTGTATTTTTAACCAAAACTCAAAACTTAAACCTCAACTGGCAAAATTAAGCGTCCACTTTTCAAGGAACATAACATGACCGTTTCATGATGGGATTAAACTCAGAATGGTCCCCTGAGGCTCTTTCATGATACACACAGACCGTGCATGGAACAATTTTTGGGCTAAACATTTTGGCTAAAATTGTTTTGGCTAAAAAAAATAGTTATCCCTTTTTCTTTGATGTATTCAATCCGACGCGAATGCAACAAGTTCCTTGTTCAATGCACGGTCTGTGTGTATCATGAAAGAGCCTCAGGGGACCATTCTGAGTTCAATCCCATATATATATATATATACTGTGTGTGTATATATAGGCCAAACACCGCTTCCCGGAGATCAGCGAAGTTAAGCGACATTGGGTCTGGGTAGTAGTTGGACCGGAGACCTTCCTCTGTGCCCAGATTATGTAGCGACCCGTGGTTCGGATCCCACGTAAAGCTGTAGGTCCCCTCCATCATATGATCTTAGATGTTGCGGAGGAGCTTAAACAATCCCAATAAAAAAAAAATATATAATATATATATATAAAGAGAATAACGGGACAGATATTGAGAACCTTTAAACGAAGGGATAGGAATGTAATGATTCCTCTCCTGAAAACCCTGATCATACCCAAATTGGAATACTGCTCGGTCCTAACATCCCCATTTAAAAAAGAAGACATTAGACAGCTGGAAGGGATCCAGAGAAGCTTCACAGCCAAGATCAATGGGTGCAAAGAACTAAATTACTGGGAAAGGTTACGCGAACTAGACCTATATTCACTGGAAAAGAGAAGAGAGAGATACACCATTATTTACACTTGGAAAATAATGGAGAAACTAGTCCCTAATCTTACTCTGAACCCTGTAACTCCCCAAACAACGGTGGAAAGTAGAAACGGTAGACTGTGTCGTATTCCCAAATTGAAGGCGAGACAGGGAACATCCTTAACCCTGAAAGAAAATAGTTTTGTGGTGAGAGGACCAAAACTGTTTAATTAGCTGCCCAAAGACCTAAGAAACACGAAAGGAGTTGCAGTGGATATCTTCAAATGAAGACTAGACGCCTGGCTCAGAACAATCCCCGATGAACCGGGCGTACCTGGCTATGTGAGGTGGAGAGCACAAGAAACCAACTCACTACTTCACCAGGCCAACTCGACGGGAGGGGCGACAAGCTTCACCTTCGCGAAATGAAGAATCATCGCGCGGAACCTTTGTAAGGTTGTAAGGTATATATATATATATATATATATATATTTAATCTTTAAGACATGTTATTTGTGAATTATTCAAATAACTGTTTGTTTCAACCACACTCCAAAACAAAACAAAAAATTAAAAAAGAATTCCTTCCGTGTATCTGAATATTGCAAACAGTCTGGACTTCGCAAAATGCATATGCGGTCAGAAAGATAAAAGAGAAAGTATGACACGAATTTTTCCTCGAGCGTACGCACACACGCACACACGCACACACACACACACACACACACACACACACACACACAAAGGAAGCAAAAATCCCGCACAAATGATTAGCCTCATCAATTTATTATGAACACAAACTCTGCTTAAAATATGCGTTTCAACTAATTCCTCCTTCCTCTGAAAGCTTCACTAACTAATTGCGACCAATTCCACAGCTGGAATAGATGATGCCTCTTGGGAAGTTTCGCAGCTTCAAATTCCACGGCATAGAACTGGGTACAATGTGCGACAATGCTTTTCCCTGGCAGACGATCAATTACAAATAGGATTTTTACGATTTCGGAAGCAGGTGGAAGTTCCGAGATATTACGAATATGAGGGGAAGCCTTTCAGAGCGTCACTCAGAGTTAATGGTAAGGGAAACGCATGCAGAGTTTTATTAGAAGGAGAAAATAGGCTATGAATGGCCGCTACATACCTTCAGTATTTGGGTAATAATTTAATCTTATACTTTCATATTTTTCCAAGAACAACTGGTAACAGAAGCAGTCACATTCACGTAATAATAGTAATAATAATAATGATAATAATAATTATATATATAAATTAATAATAATAATAATAAAAATATTAATTAATAGTAGTAGTAATAATAGTAGTAATGGTAGTAGTATCAATGTTGTGTTAATTTTTTTTAGAATTCCTGAATGAAAATTATTATCTTCGTTGGACATTTCCTCAGACTTGTACCGATAAAATATCATGTTACAGTGCTGAAGACGTTTCCATTAAACTATCGAAAATGCCATATGAAATGTCTTATCTGTGAACATGTATAAAAGCAGTGTTGTGCAACAGTCAGAAATCACGTTTCCTTTCCTCTGATCATTGTAAGATAACATTAGAGTGGATATGACGAGAAATAACGAAGAAAGGGTTCAGATAAAAAAACTGTTGCACGGAGGAAATACTTGGTTATATGCACCAACCAAACACATTGTTAACTCTCTGCCAGTCATTCCACAATGAACCATGCTATTGTTGGGAGTCTAAATTAAAATTTTATAATTTAATAATTAATTATTACGGAATAAACATTGCGAGAATTGTGGGCCATCTTGCGATGATGTCATTAGATCCAACTACTACTGCGCATTTGCGCAGGATTAAAGGGGTGGGTTTCACCTTCAGTAAAAATAGCGTCACATGACTGCACTATAATGTTATAATGTTATAATGTTTCAGACCAACGAAGACCCTAAGATCCACTCATGGCTGGTCTACCTAACTGTGTTCGTAATCGTGTATTGTGTATGTCCTCCGTGGTGGCGGAGGGGACCTACAATTTTACGTGGGTTCCGAACCACAAGAACATAAGAAATTTATGTACCAACTGCTTGTACATTCCCAACGACCAATTTTGGCCAAACTAAATAATTATCAATTAAAAACTAATTAATTATCGATTTAAAACTAAAAATAGAATCTCTGGATCCAGAGGATCAAGTCATAATAGACTACTATCAACAAATATGTACCTCTATATCTATTTATAACCGACATGCAAATATATCAGATCCAAAGAATCCAGTCAATTTCATTACGGTATCCATCAATACTAGTACCTTGCCAACGAAAAATAAGTCACGGTCCATATCGATTGCGGACCAAGTCAAAATTTACAACCATATACATTACAATATATATTAGGAGGAAAAGTGTAGGTGTGGCTGTAAAGACTGTACAGTAATGTAGAAATGTGTGTGCACCCATTTTGGGTCTCCCATTTAAAGGTGTTTGTGGGGCAAGTGAAGATCATGAGTTTTTCAATACCTCACAGTACTATGGGGGGCACCGCTCGGCAGAGGAATCTCTTTAAATGGGGTGTGTAAGGACAGAGAGTATCCCCTAACCCAAGATGCTGCCTCCCTATATCCCACAACACTTGTGTTGAGCTGTGGGATCTATCACCACAAAGCCTTAATTTTACTACCTTAAACTATACCCAATCTATCAACATATGCGTCTAATCGATTTTTAAACATGTTTATAGACGTGCTACTAATTACTTCTACCGGCAAACTATTCCAGCTATTTACTATTCTATGCGTAAAAAAGTTTTTGGCAACTGCTGTCTCGAACCTTCTACTTGTCAACTTACACCCGTTATTTCTAGTCCTATTATATTGAGATATTTCGAAAAAGCTATCTCTATCTACGTTATCGAACCCATTCATAATTTTGAAAACCTGGATTAGATCACCCCTTAGCCTCCTAGTCTCGAGTGTTGTCAATTTTAACTCCTTAAGCCTATCCTCGTACGACTTTGACCTAAGCGACGGAATCATCTTAGTTGCTCGTCTTTGAACTCTTTCGATTTTGTCTATATCTTTGCGCATATGCGGATTCCAAAATTGGACCGCGTACTCCAAATGGGGTCTAACTAATGATTTATAAAGAGGAACTATAATATCGCGCGATTTGTACTCAAAATTTCGAGCTATAAAACCTAACACTTTGTTCGCCTTATTGACCGCTGCTGTACTTTGTTTCGCTACTTTTAAATCACCAGTGACTATAACTCCTAAATCTTTTTCCTGCTCTACGCTTGTTAAATCTTTCCCTGACATACTATACGCAAAATTACCGTTACGCGAACCTATATGCAAAATTTTGCACTTATCAACGTTAAATCTCATTTGCCATGTGACTGACCAATCAACGATTTTATTCAGATCTTCCTGGATTTTACCTCTATCTTCGTCATTAATCGCCCTACCACCCAGCTTCGTGTCATCCGCAAACTTTGAAACTGTACTGACTAGGCCGACATCTAAATCGTTAATATATATAAGAAAAAGCAAGGGGCCCAATACAGAACCCTGAGGAACGCCACTCGCTACATTAGCCCAACACGACTCCGCTCCATCAACGACCACCCTCTGTTTCCTACCTCGCAACCACTCTTCTAGCCAATTTATTACTACACCCCTGATTCCATGAGCCTTAGTTTTTTCAATGAGTCTTTTGTGCGGCACGGTGTCAAACGCTTTTTGAAAATCTAAATACACTACATCAACCGCCCGATGTCTATCGTAAACGTCAACCACGCTTTGGAAAAATTCTAAAAGATTAGTTAAGCAAGATTTGTTTCGCCTAAAACCGTGCTGCGTATTTCTAACTAGTTTATGCAATTCTAAGTGTTCGACTATACGATCCCTAATTATTGATTCCAGTAGCTTACCTACAACAGACGTTAAACTGATTGGCCTATAATTTCCCGCCGCACCTTTATCGCCTTTCTTAAAGATAGGTGTTACGTTTGCTAACTTGAAATTATCTGGTACGCACCCCTCAGAAATAGACGCATTAAAAATCTTTGTTAGCGGCACAACAATGCTATCTTTTAATTCTTTTAGTTGTATGGGATATATGGAATCCGGCCCCGGTGATTTACGCGTTTTCATTTTATCAATATAGCGCATTACCTCCCTTCACTAACCACAATATTATCCAAAATATTACCATTATCAAAAGGTATTATGTCTATGACCGTAGGGATATTCGTTACATCTTCTATAGTAAAAACTGACGTAAAAAATTCGTTTAGCAAGGTAGCCATTTCCTTGTTTTCAGAAACTAGATCTCCGTTTACATTTTTCAAAGGCCCCAAGACACTTTTTACTGGATTTCTATTATTGACGTATTGAAAGAATCGCTTGGGGTTTTCTTTACCGTCACGAGCTATGGAGATTTCAAATTCGCGCTTGGACTTTTTTATTACACTTTTCGCTTCACGCCTTAGAGATATGTAGTTGTTTCGTAACAACAGATTGTCTTTATCGCACTTATAGCCTATAAGCCCTATCTCTACTCTTTATAATGTCTCCTACTCTAGAAGTAAACCACAAGGGCTTGTTGTTTACTTTCGCACGCTTAATTTTGTACGGTACACATTCCTCATTTATAGTCCTAAATACCGTTTCGAACGATTCCCACATTAGTTTTGCGTTGGAGTTCCCCATTACGTTTTCCCAATTGACGTGTGAAATTTATTTCGAAATTTACTAAAGTCTGCGTGCTGGAAGTTAGGAATTTTAGTCGAGTTAGTTGGTTTCGAGTGACTTACTGAGAGGACAAACTCTACCATATTGTGATCGCTATTGCTTAACGGTTCTATTACTTGAAGATCAGTAATTAGCCTATCATCCGTAGTTATTACTAAATCTAAAATACTGTCCAACCTCGTAGGTTCCCCAACCTTTTGAATAAGAAAGCTATCCTCGAGAAAATTAACTAAACGATTACCTTCCGCGTCTCCCTGCATTGTATCGTAATTCACGTTGGCGCAATTAAAGTCACCCATAACTAAAGCCTGCTCACTACCGATTATTCTCTTTAGTTCACGATATAACGCTTCGTCCGTATCAGCTGTTTGATTAGGGGGCCTATATATAACCGCAACAAGAAGTTTGAAATCGTTCAATTTAAGTTCTGCTATAGTCGAATCTATCGGTTCTGGAATTGAGTGCTTTACTTCTATAACGTTCGCAATATTATCTTTGATATACAACATAACACCGCCTCCTCGCCTACCTATTCTGTTTTTAACAAAAAGTCTATAACCTTTAATTTGATACTCCCCTACAAAGTCACGTGTTTCAGTGCTAAGCCACGATTCATTTATCGCAATTAAATCATAGTCTTTACAAGCAATTAAAGAAAAAAATTCGTTTATTTTATTTCGTAGGCTACGAGCATTTAAGGATAGAACCTTCAAATTGTTTGTAATTGCGACACCTTCGCGAGCGCAGGGGAAATTTGTGGAATTTACGCTGGGACCGTTCGGTTCGGCAGCCTGAAAAGAAGAGACAGTATTATGAAATAGTCTTCCTAAACGCGCAGCTCCAACGTCATTAAATGAAGTCCATCTTCGAGGAACAAGTCCCTCCTGCCGTAGAAACTGTTCCAAAAATTTGCAAAATGCACTCCTTCCTGTTGGCAAAGAGACTTTAGGTTATTGTTAATATAGGTCGCCTTGCTGTAGAAATCGTTCGTTGGATAATTCGAGGAAGTATACCTGTTAAAACAATCTTATTAGTTTTCTCCTTTAGTCGCTCTAATAAGTCCCTGTACCTAGCCAGCAGTTCTTCCGATCTAGAATTTAAAACGTTATTAGTACCGACATGAATAACATACGTTGTGTCCTCGGGGTACCGTCTGTAAAATGGTCAACACTATTAGTTATATCCTCCACCCTTGCACCAGGGTAGCAGTAACGGCGCCTACGACGAGGGTTTCTCCCACAGAATTCCTCGAGCTGCCCTCGAACAATGGAATCGCCAACGAGTCGTATTTCCGGTTCATCAGCATCTTCGAAACCTAAAACAGAAAACTTATTGCTTGTTATTACTGGTAGACAGTCTTTGCTTTTCTCAATGGGGCTCCATTTCGCACTCGAACGAAGGGTTGGGAACTAGGGGAAGAGAGAGGGCTATTAGTACTATTTATATTATTAGTAGAAACTGAGGCAGGAGGGGTCGTAACTGGAGTCTCAAGGGATTCTAATTTTGCCGTCAGGAGCATCACGCTTTCTTCAAGTCTCACCCTGGCCTCCCTCTCACGTTCTAACTCGTTCCTCAGCACTTCCATGCTTGAGCACCACCTGCAAACTAACTGTTCATTATTATTAGCCATTGTAAACGCGTAAGCAGCAAATTTCCCTTCACAGCGACTGCAAGTACTTGACGGGGGTGCCATGCTTTTAATTAGTTGAACAACAAAAAACAAAAAACGAGCGTTTGGAAATTAATAAATTACAACGTAGGTCTACCGCGTTCTTGAAACGCAGAAACAGGTTCTTGTAACACAAATTTATACTAAATGAATATAGAATTAAGCTACCGACAAAAGATCTGTAAAAGAAGAGTATTTATAACACTTATCTGTCCGCGATTCGACCCGACTTTTTTCCTTTTTTTCACACGGTTTGTGACCCACTCTACCTGACCTCTCGAAGCACGGAAAAATGAACCTTATGACTCCACGTTTTCTGATAGATTTGAAAAACAAACAAGGCAAGCCACGTGCAGTAGCCTTGGTTTGATCAAATAATATAGTACTGAATAACGTCAATAAATGAAATATATTCGTTAATGAATGATTAGTAGCACGAAGTAATTTAGTTATGAATGCACCGAACACTATTTTTTTTAAAACACTTCAACGAAAACCACTTATTCAATTGGTAACACTAGACACTCGATAAAACACGTCTGTTCACAAGGAAAGACTGATCACATGGTTCAACATGTAACAATCGGTGCTATAATACGCCTGCGCGGCGCCTTCTTAGGTCAAGTGATTCTTGTGCGCCCACTCGCACTCTTTTTTTTTCACATGAGTCATGTCTTTACTTGGCGCGCCCAAATTATCCAATGCCTGCCCAATTGAGCGCTTCCACGATCAAACGCCGCGAAATCGCAATATAGAAAGAGCACGAAAATTATTAAATATTTTAACAATTTAAATTCTAAATAATAATCCAAATTAGAGGCATTTGAAAATAAATTAATCATGGACCGTAATTAAGTTAACTGTAGTTGTTAGGTTAACCGTGTTTAATTTCTTCTGAGTTACAAGATGCTTCCGATAAAAAGAAACAAAAAAGTTGAAAATAGAAACAAAGCGACAACGATAGGGAAGAAAAGACAGACCGAGCGAAATTGCGTCTAGAGACAAATGTGCACGCACGCGCACCGTCAACTTAGTTGATTTCATCTCATTTTAACGCACTTGAAATAAAGTCATAAGCCTTCATGTAACAATCTAGTCGTCATGTAAGAACTTGTCCGCTCGTGTATAGAGTACCCCGCCTCTTACTCACTGTCTTCAATCCCTCTCTCTTCGCCGCAATGTTACCTCACTCTCTCTTTACTATCATTATTATAACGGACACTGCTCTTCTGAACTCTCTAACTGCATCTCTGCTCCTTTAATGAGAGCACTTTCTACACATTCTCATTCCTTTTCTGTTCAACTCTCTAATTCAAGGGTTACTCGGTATTTTCAATCTTTCACTTACTCAATCGGTCAACTCTGGGACAATCTTCCTCAGTTCATCTTTCCCTCTGTCTATGATCTCCAATCTTTCAAACGCATTGTGTCGAAAATCTTGGACCTTGATTTTGGTTCTCTTCTTCCTCTATTGTGGGTGGTGTATTTGCAGGCATTCGCCCTTTGCCCCACCTTCCCGCAAAAAAAAGAGGCATATTCTTAACAGAGGAGAGAAGAAAACTTCCTGGTATGGAACCACTCTGTTGCAGCGAGGTCGGTGTGTACTAAACCTGAGGTAGGATACTAGCATCAACTCTCACTTAAGTACTTTTAATATCGATATAAATGCTAAGGAAACGCTAACTGAAGGAACCGTGGCGAGCACATCAGTATTTTCAAATATCGATGCCTCTCGAATACCCAAACCTGTAAGTAAGCCTACTAGTGGGGTCAATTAATACAAAAATACAACCAAATCATTCAGATCTGGCAGAAAGTGTGAAATTTGGCATGAAGTTACCTTTTGACATATAGAAACATTTCCAGGATGGGGACACGCTGGGACCTCACTCTGGCGGCCATTTTAAGCAAATTCAAAATGGCTGCCTCGATTCCACAGCCAAAACCATAAAATGCCATATCTTAGGAACTACTGGGCCGATTTTGATAATCTTGGGCGACCATTTTGAGCAAATTGTCATCCGGTTTCATTATTTTAGTTAAGAAAATGATAATAGATGGCGTTGTGCGGGCCCTTCCACAAGCATTATTCAGGCTTAGTAAGTTAGTCGCCATTACGCTTCAGTCAGTGAATGGTGAAATTTCTGTTGCAGTGTTTTATCAATTTTGAATGGTTTTAGAGTACAGAAGTGATTTTATTACCAAAACACAAAATAATAGAGTGCAGTGCGCATTATAATGCGTAATATAGTATTCAGTACTAAAATTTAGGGTAATTATTGTTCAAACCCACTGTTATGTAACCGTGCGGCTCCGGTGAATGTCAAGGTAAAAATCACAGTGTCATTTGTACTTCTGCTGCAATATGAAATTGCGCTAAGATACATATTTAAAACAGTTAAATATACATATAACTCTGCCATGGAGAATGACATCTGGAATCCCATGCTGGTCCCAAGCCCGGATAAAAGAGGAGGGTTGCCACGGCAGGCCTAGCAAGCCGGTGGTGTAAAAACCTTATTGCTCGAGAAACTCAAGAACCAGCCTCGGAACCAGGATTGATAAACAGATCACGGACAAGAAAACGAAACTGGACACGAAAAATGGACACACTCAGGATTAGATGCGGAACGATTAACATAGCAACTTATAGGGGGAAAGAAGATGAAATTTTGGACATTATGAGAGAACGGAAAATCGACATCTTGGGAATGGCAAAAACAAGGCATATGGGTGGAGAACTGTGAAGGGACTTGGGGGATGGATATGTGCTCATGTACAGAGGAGTGGAGGAGGGTCGGAGGAGGATGCACGGAGTGGCAATGATTATTGGACCGAGACTGTCCCCAAATATACAGACTGTAGAATTAATAAGCGAAGGACTAATGAAATGTAAGTTGAGAATTAGGACTAAAACATATATTCTCTACCAGGTTTATGCGCCACAACGGGGGCATAGTGAAGAGGAGAAGATCAACTTCATGGAACTATTAAATGACAATTATGAAGTGGAAGGAGAGGAGCTGGGACTGCCTATGGGAGATTTCAATGGTAGAGTGGGAATGGAGAGGGAGGAAGTGGAGCAGGTAATTGGACCTTTCGGAGAACAGAACAGAAATGTAGAGGGTGAAAAACTAATAGATTTCTGCGTAATGAACGAACTAAAGATCATGAACAGATTTTTCAAACACCAGGAGACCCATAAGTTTACGAGATATAGGTGGAACCAAGTGACAGGAAACTTTGACGAAAAATCCATCATAGATTACTTTATATGCTCCGATAAGAGAATTGTTAGAAACGTCAAGGTGATACCTGGGGTTACGTTAGACTCCGACCACAGATTACTGATAGCAGATTTGAAAATGCAGAAAATAGTAGCAACAAAAGAGGAGAAGAGGAAGATAAGTAAGACAAAGAAACTGCAGGATGAGAACATTAGAGTCAGATTCAGAGAGGAACTTAAAAGAAATATAGCTGAGATGGAGGAAAAC
The DNA here is from genome assembly GCA_023014485.1 of Bathynomus jamesi. Lineage (NCBI taxonomy): Eukaryota > Metazoa > Arthropoda > Malacostraca > Isopoda > Cirolanidae > Bathynomus > Bathynomus jamesi. The sequence goes on along the minus strand of JAJOZX010001030.1, from coordinate 959,451 downwards.
AATGAATGGGAAACCGTGAGAGATTGTGCTAAGAGGGTTGCGGAGGAGATTTTGGGAACTGAGTGGATGGGGTGAGGAAGAAGAAGACATATACCATGGTGGAAAGATACAGTGAGAGGCGCAGTAAAACAGAAAACTATAAAACATAGGAAGTGGTTGAGGCAACGTACACAGGAATCAAGACGGGAATATGTGCAAGCAAGAAATGAAGCTGAGAGGGAGAAGAAAAGGTCAAAATAAATGGCAATGAGGGAATTGGGAGAAAAGTTGAGAGAGGATGAGAAAGGAAACAAAAAACTGATTTATAGCCTTGCAAAATCTTATAGGAAGGAAAATAAAAAGTATACAGCATTAAAAATGAAGCGGGAAATGTGATAGTGGAACCTGGAGCAGTTGATAGACGATGGTCAGATTATTTTAAAGATCTATTGAATGGAAATCCAGAAGAAGAAGTGGAGGAAGCGGATGGAATATACCAGGAATTAGCAGAACAGGTAACACAGGTCTGCAAGAAAATCGATTTCTTTATTTTGAGTTGTGATTCTGAAGCAGTTCGCTGCGCTGAATTACAAAATGCTACCAGTTTTTTTCTATCACCCACAGTTTTAAAGTTATTAGCAAAACAATTTTGGGGCGTTTTGTAATTTTTTATCTGTTTTATCTTTAATTAATTTCGTTTTTTCATATTTTTCAGATAGATAATTCTAACATTACGACTTTAAAATTTTAATAATGGCTTCTAGAGGATGTACCCATAGTCCAGACATATTTTGTTATATTTGTGGTCGGTATGTTGTTGTAAAACAAAGGACAAATGTAACGACCTTCATTAAGAGAGCTTATCATGCTTATTTTGGAATTAAATTAGGAGATCAAGACAAAAGTTGGGCTCCACACAAGGTTTGTCTTACGTGTGTTGCGGCACTAAGGAATTGGAGCAAAGGTAAAAAGAAAAGTTTGCCATTTGGGATCCCTATGGTATGGCGCGAGCCTAGAAACCATACCGACGACTGCTACTTCTGTTCTTGCAGTGTTAAAGGTTATAATGCAAAGAATAAAGAGAGCCTTCAATACCCAAGTCTTCCATCTGCAATAAGGCCGGTACCCCATGGTCCAGAAGTTCCTATTCCCCGCCCACCCGAGAGTCTGGATCAATACAATTCAGATTCTGATTCAGCTCCAAATCCAGACAATGATGATGTTTATGAACAGCCAACAGCTGACCGAGATCCTCCTAAACCATTAACCCAAGCCGAACTAAATGACTTAGTCAGGGATTTGAATCTGCCTAAGGACTCTGCAGAACTTTTTGGGTCTAGATTGCAGGGGAACAATTTATTGGCATCCGACACATACTTCGCTTGGTACAGAAATCGTGAGAAAGACTTCGTGCCTTTTTTCGAAGAAGATGGTCCCTTGGTATTTTGCAAGGACATCACAGGATTAGTGTGCAAGCTAGGCATCGAATACCAAACCAGTGACTGGAGGTTGTTTATAGATTCCTCTAAAACCAGTCTAAAAGGAGTGTTACTGCACAACGGTAACAAATATGCATCAATCCCAGTGGCCCATTCTACTCATTTAAAAGAGACCTATGATAACATGAAACTGCTTCTGGAAAAAATTCAGTATCAAAATCACAGATGGATATTGTGTGGGGATCTCAAAGTCCTTTGCATGTTACTTGGGCAGCAATCAGGATACACTAAGATGCCATGTTTCATCTGCGAATGGGATAGTCGAGCACGTGACCAGCACTGGAAGAGGAAAACTTGGCCTCCTAGAGAGAATCTTACCCCAGGATCAAAGAACATTTTACATGAACATCTAGTTGAACCAAATAAAATCCTCCTACCACCCTTGCACATTAAGTTAGGCTTGATGAAGCAGTATGTCAAAGCATTGAATAGAGAAGGTGAGTGTTTCAAGTACATTTGTTCAAAATATCCAAAGATTAGCTACGAGAAAATAAAGGAAGGTGTTTTTATAGGTCCTCAGATTAGAAAGTTATTGACAGACGATCAATCATTTCCTGAACACAATGACCAATAAAGAAAAAGAAGCATGGCTTGGTTTCAAAGATGTTGTTGAAAACTTCTTTGGAAACTACAAAAGCCAAAATTATGAAAGACTGGTGGAAAATATGCTTAAAAAGTTTTACGCCTTAGGCTGCAACATCAGCCAGAAAGTTCACTTCTTATTTTCGCATCTTGACTGTTTTCCCGAAAATCTCGGAGATGTCAGTGAGGAGCAAGGGGAACGATTTCACCAGGACATCAAAACTATGGAAAGAAGATTTCAAGGAAGATGGTATACAAATATGATGGCGGATTACTGCTGGTGTCTGCAACGAGATCAGCCTAACGCACAGCATACGAAAACATCAAAGAAGCACCGGTTTAGTCGTCATTAGTCAGATCTACCTTCGTAGTCTTAAGTCTTTGGAATAAGTCCTGAAATGTTTGCAAGTAAAGAAGGTAAATATATTTTGTTTCTTTCAGTTATTTTTTTATTCTTTCATAAACAAGCAATATGCTTGTCCAAGAACTAGGAGCTATTTAATTCTGCTTTAATTAGGTTTTGCTCTATCACCTAAAGATTTCGTGCTACAAGGGGTGTTGTAATACCTCATCTGTCCCCAAATGTTAACCACCCATTAATGGGAGGGGAGAGAGTATTTTGCTGGGAACGGGACTGGTTGTTATATATATTTACCCTACATTATTATGTAAGCGTTACTGTAGTCTATAACAACAAAATTTATGGTTTAGCATGTGCAATCCAATGTTGGTCTCGATAAGATGGTTCACATTTGGGGATAAATGGGGGATTTATGACACACCCTGTAGTAAGAAAACCATACGTGATAGGGAAAAACTAACTATATTTTTGAGATCAGTGCACTAAAATTATATAGAATCACCAACTAGTTTGTAAAAATCGATCGACAAGTTTTCAAATGTGTACTGGTGTAATTATTACCAGAGAAGAAATGGAAGAGGCTGTTAATAAAATGAAGAATGGAAAGTCAACGGGAGTGGATGAGTTTCCGATTGAACTTATAAAGGAGGGAGGCGAAGCCATGAAAGAAAAAATTCGAAACCTGTTGAATAAATATTGGAGAGAAGGTCAAGTCCCCGGTGATTTGCGAAAAACAATCATCGTTCCAATATACTGTATAAAGGAAAGGGTGACTCAGGTAGATGTGAGAATTATAGGGGAATATCGCTTATTAATCATATAACAAAACTTTACGAAAGAATAATGGAAAAAAAGAGCAATGCAAATAACTGAAGCAAGGTTGGGAGAGGAACAGCATGGTTATCGAAAATATAAAAGTACGGTAGATCTTATTTTTGGCCTCAGTTCTGTTATAGAAAAGGCATGGGAATTTAATACTAACATCTATGTAATATTCATAGAACTTAAAAAAGCATTCGATACAGTGCCCAGAGGAAGAATGTGGAAATGTTTGGAAGAGATTTATGGAGTAAGGGGGGCACTTCTTAGGGCTTTGAAAAGTTTGTATCAAGTTAGCGAATGCGAAGTAAGGACTGGACACAAAATTGATGAGTGATTTGAAGTTGAAACAGGGGTGAAGCAGGGCAGTATTATATCACCACCCCTGTTTATATCCTACATCATGGGTCGGGGAACTTTTTTGGGTATTACCCAAAAATCTATTTGAGTAAAATGAAATTACCCCCAGACTTCAAAGTAAACAAAAACAAGTCAATTGCTCTTAAAATTGTTGCATATGGTGTCTCTCATACCGCACGCATTACCCCAAAATTTTTAAATGTACCCCATTTGGGGTAATTTACCCCTGTTCGCCGACCACTGGCCTACATGGACACAGTCATTGCAAGTTTCAAGCGACGTCATGAAATGAATAATAATAATGGAATAATGGCATATGCGGATGACATAGCATTTTGGACGACAGAGAGAGAAGATACAGAACAAGCTTTAATTGATTGGAATGAATGTTCGAAGGAGTGGGGGGGGGGGTATGGAAATGATTGTAGAAAAGAGAGAAATATTAAGTGTATGTCGAAGAGAAGGAGAATTTGGAGTTCAAATAGGAGATAAGGAAATAAGAAATGTTGAAAAATGTAAATATTTAGGGAGTATGTTTACTAAAGAAAGTGGTAATATGCAAGAAATAACTGAAAGAATTACAAAGTTTAGTAAAAATGTCGGAATGTTATACCCGCCACTGAGAGCTGAACATATGCCCCTTGGGACTAAGAAAATAATCTTCGAAAGAGTTTTAACACCACTACTGATTTATGGGTCGGAACACTGGAAAATGCGCATGGCGGATCGAAGTAGAATTCAGGCGGCAGACATGGGACCGCTGAGGACTATTCTGAGAAAGATGCGAATAGATAGGATAAGAAATGAAGAAATAAGAGCCAATGTGGGAGTAACGCCGATTTTGAGAAAAATCGACGCTGCCAAATTGAGATGGTTGGGCCACTTGGAGAGAATGGAGGCGGGGAGAACTGCGAGGAGGTGCTGGGAGTGAAGACCAGGGAATGGCAGAAAACCGCGGGGGAGACCGAGAAGGAGATGGAGGGACGAAGTGGAGGAGAACTTGCCCAGCATGCAAGAGTTCGGGGAAGCGGGAGTGCTGCTGGACAGGGCGGAGTGACGAAGGAGGCTGACTCCAATGACAGGCTAACTAGCCTACCTGGGAGCTGAAGCATGAAGTATGTATATATACATATATATGATGCAAACTCACATAGTGTTTAATTGTGAAATTCGTCCCATATATATACGAGGAGTGATCAAAACGTATCGATAATTTTATTGCTACGGACAAATGAATGCAAATAAGAAATAACCGTTTACATATGTGAGTCTTCCTGCCCTCTGGCGTCTGCAGTCTGAAGCAAAATCTGCTACCATGAGTCAGTAGTTGGTTGGAGGGCTTAAAAGGAGGGTTTGTTTTTGCAGTACGTATAAATCTCTGACATGGAACAACGCGCGTTCGGAGACGAACGAAATGATTAAAACAGCTTTTGGAAATGATGCTCTCAGTATAGCTAATGTTTACAAATGGCACAAAAAGCTTAAAAATGGAGAAACATTTGCTCGTATCAGAAATCGAATCTGTTGGACATTTTCATCCGTACGAGAAGTGGAAGGGCGGCCACTGCGTTCCTTGTCTTCAAGCGACGTTTCTCCATTTTTAAACTTTTTGTGCTATTTGTAAACGTTAGCTACACTGAGAGCATCATTTCCAAAAGTTGTTTTAATCACTTCGTTCGTCTCCGAACGCGCGTTGTTCCATTTCAGAGATTTATACGTACTGCAAAAACACACCCTCCTTTTAAGCGCGCTCCAACCAACTACTGACTCATGGTAGCAGAGTTTTCTTCAGACTACAGATACCAGAGGGCAGGAAGACTCACATATGTAAATGGTTATTTCTTATTTGTATTCATTTGTCCGTAGCAATAAAATTACCAATACTTTTTGATCACTCCTCGTGTATATGTATATATATACATATATATATATATATATATATATATATATATGTGTGTGTGTGTATCGTATATACGGTATATATATAATTATTTTTAATATTATTAAAATTTTTATTAAAAATTATTATTAAAATTAATGACTGGTGTAATAAAATGATAATGTATGACTCAAAATATCTTTCAAAGTTTACATTCAGACTTTCTTCCTCTCAGGCGATGCCCCCTGTCGCTCCATCTGACGTCTGATGTCGAACAACATGTTGACCATGGCTGCGCCAAGTGAACGTCAACCTATGAGTGATTCAGTTGATAGCACAATTCCATCTCGGATCACTAATTGGAAACTTTGCTGTCTGCCAAGAAAATCGGAATGATAAGTTGACATGCCCAGCTGAAAATGAGTATAAAGGTGTGTACAAAACATTGTCTGAAAATTTGACAGCATTTGATGTGATCAAAGAGTTGCCATTTCCTATGAATATTAGGCGTTTTGAATGATGGTTCAGGTATAGAAAGTACGTTTTTGAAGAATAAGGCTGTCATTTATGGAAATTGCAGGAGAAAATGTAATGCCCAAAAGCTTGATCGAGCAAATAAACGGGCATTAGTGAAGTCAAAGTGTTATAATGAGGAAGTTCCCAGTCCAAAAAAGACACGCAGTAGTTTTGTTTCATCTTTCAATCGTGAGCAGCCCAGTGCATATTGTGTGATACTGAATTGAAGGCAAAACTTATCAAAACATTACCTAATGATATTGATATCACATTCAGAAACTTAGCCACAAAAACCAACAACTCCCAACTGTTAACAAGATTAGCTACTGCATCTGATATGCATGCCAAGGATGCATATTACTATAAGACTGCCGCACAAAACTATACACCCTTGCCCGTTCAGCTGATCAACAAGCAGCATCAGTCAAATCTGAAACTTGTGGTAATAGTAGCAATCCACCAACATCTTTTGAGGCAATAGCTTTTGCTGAGTTAACTGCTTATGTTAGTGAGTGTAAAGGACAAGTTCGCAAATTGAGGGAACTTTACAAGCTCTATGACGAAAGGTTGACACAATTGGGGTGTACTAGCACATCCACACGCAATTCTACAAGACTGAAGGTGCGCTTGATGAAAAAATTGCCAGGATTAGTTGCTCAACCTGCAGGAAGAGGCGTGTTGATTACGCATAGCGATACCGTTGGATCTGTGCTGTCTCATTCCAGCAAAACCACTTTGTGCGATGACGAGGCGATGATCACTACCCAACACAGATATTTTCATGACCCCTCGCAATGACCCGGTTGTTCCAGGAGCGTCCAGAATCCTAGGGTCCATCGTGAAGGAGGAGGCCTGGTTAGCCCATGTGTCTCACATACTGGACAAGGAAAGAATTGAGGTGGGATAAGTCATAACTTGGTCAGGTTATAAAGCTAGCCTTCAGAAAGGCAATGTTCGCCTTCGCGCAGAGATCGGGATTTTACCACTCTCTGTAGAGAAAGCGAAATTCCCATCCATGATCAAACATTCAGTGGAGGTTGTAAACGATGGAATCGACTTTTTAAATCCAGGGCAAACCCCCGTCATTGGCATGGACTAACCATTGTATAATCTAGCAAAACGAATCCAATGGAAGTACCCAGAGCAACTTGGTGAAGTACGTTGTGATGATGGGAGGGCTTCACATTGAGATGGTGCTGCAGGAGATCCTGGGCAAGTGGCTTGATGGCTCAGGGTGGGATCACGCTTGGCTGAAGCAGGCGTTCTATCATCTGGTCGTGCTCATTCGGCGTTCAGTGCCTCTAACATGAAAAGAACTCGATATTTACACCAAGTGTCCCTTGCTGCGCTTCACATATTGAGGGAAGAGGTGTACTCAGTGTCACAAGGAGTCAAGGACAAGCAGCATATCCAACAGTCCAATGCTGGAGAGAGACAAAGGATCTCCAACTAATGTACTGCAGGTTTATCAGGTCTTAGAGAGAGGGAGATTTTGAACTCTATGTCCAAGTGCTTGGTGAGATAATCCCATGGTGTTTCGCTCTCGACCATCCAAACTATGCACGGTGGCTGCCAATACACGTGAGTGACCTCATGCAGTTGAAGGACAAACATCCAACAGGGTGCCAGTGTACCACGAGTTTATGAAGGGCAACTTCGTTGTACAGAGGTCACAGAACCGATATTCACATGATGGCGAAAGACCAATCACATGAACACTCAAATGATCACATCAAAGGAGATAGAGGTGCATCTGGCCTTTACGACGAGCCGATTGCCCTCCTCATATGGATGCTAGCTTCTCTTCAGCGCGCAGGCATCATCTCAACTTATGAGGACTTCATGTCATGGCATCACACGTCGAGCTCCTCCTCTCATCACGAAGAGGCAGAGAACCTCCAGATTCGTTTTCACAGTGACGTGAAGTCTCTGGTGCGAGTCCTAAAAGAGCATGGCAACCCATTCGGTGACACAAGTTCTTACCTTACTACCCTTGACACTAAATTGATCATGGATGCATGTGTTACCAACTCGTTAAGAGATGCTCATGAGATCGAATCTGCCATGTATAATGATTTCGTCAAGACACACTTCACTGATGCCTCAAAGGCCATCACCGAAACTATCCAGCGCAAAGGACTGAACACGTTCAAAAATGTACCTGTCAAACAGAAAGATGCAAAAGGTCAAGCTCTCAAATACAACTCAGCCTTGGCCACTCAGTTGTTACTATCTATGCAATCACGACCAGAAGCAGATATTAATGAATTTTTCATATATGAAAACCAAAAAGAACCCCCATCATTCGCTGTTGCTGGTCGTTTGCGAAGTAGTACGAAGTCCGATCTCCTGAAATGCTTCAAGGTCAATGAAAAACCAGGTGGAGAATCAACAGTAAAGATCTTCGATGGTCCTGCTGTAGTCCATTTTATTCAAACCGGCCAAACCGTGAGCACGATCGGTGAATATATGGAGAAGCAACTAGTGCTATTTGCAAGATCTCATGCCTCTGGTTGTGTGCATCGTATGGAATGGATATGGGGTATCTACCCTGAGAGAAGCCTGAAAGACCAAGCTCATGAGAATCGAGGAGATGGTCCACGGAAAAAAATTTACTCCAAAACTCCCATCAACCGAAAAGAGTGGAGTGCCACCCTAAAAAATGCAGAGAACAAAACAGAACTCTTTACACTCGTGAGTAAGCGGTTAGCTGAGGAAGGCCTGAGTGTGCAACTCATCACAACACAAGATGAAAAGGTCCTCACACAACCACCCTGTGACACGGAGGGTTTGGAACCGTGTAACCCATCAAGAAGGTGACACGAGGATGATCCTCCACCTCAAACATGCAGCTCAGCACGGCCATGACAAAACATACCTCCACACAGTGGACACTGATGTCGTGGTTGTCGCAATTTCATCGTTCCCTGAACTGTCATTGTCTGAACTATGGGTGGCTTTTGGGACTGGAAAACACTTTCAATGTTTCTCCATTCATGTGCTAGCGTCGCAGCTCGGCCCAGAGTTGGGACTTGCGCTTCCCTTATTCCATGCACTGACAGGCTCGGACATGACATCGCACTTTGTAAGAGTTGGCAAGAAGACAGTTTGGGAAGTGTAGAAGCTCTTTCCGGAACTCACGAATAGCCTGCTCGCAATATTGCGTGATCCCGACTGCTTCACCATGGAATCTGTACCTATGCAGGTCATCGAATGTTTCATTGTCCTACTTTACAGTAAATCTTGTGGAACTGCTACCGTGAACCAAGCCCAAAGGGAGATGTTCTCACGAGGGAGCAGAACCCTCGACAATATCCCGCCTACCCAGGCAGCTCTATTTCAACATGTGAAACTAGCCATTCTTCAGGCAGCTTTGATTTGGGGTCAGGCGCCGCGGCTTCATCAAGAAATCCCTGATCCTACTGACTGGGGATGGATGATCTCAGCTCAGAAGGAGTTGGTGCCGTTCTCGACGACACTTGCAGGTGTCAGTAAGGCTTGCGCTATCCTCCGACACTGTGGATGTAAGAAATCATGCACTGGCAACTGCAAATGCAACAAAGCGCACTTACACTGCACCTCCTTATGCCACTGCCAAGGTGCTTGTTTTGAAAATGATGATCTCACCTAGTGTTCTCATTGTATGAACAGTTTTGACACCCTCATTGTGTCATAACTTGACTTGTAGAAACGATGATCTTGCCCAATGTTCTTGCTTAGTTTTGTGTAACTGTAAATATCATATAACCACTTTCAGATGGGCGGAGGTTGGGGAAAGTGGTTGATGGGATGCATAACGCATTGGGCCCTCGTCCCACACCCTGGAAACACACTTGACTATCGAATAATGATTGAATTTGCAGTCAGACAGTATGGCTAAAACGTGTTAATCCTTGATTTGCCGGTATCGCTCTTATTCTCCATAAATTCACACAGGTTACAGTGATAATTCAACTTTAAACCAAACAACCGCAACCGCAACTGCAACCGCGCGGTTGTGACTTCCTGACAACCGCAACCGCGGAGCTATGAAATCTGGCAGAAACGAGCCCAGGATCATCAAATTTGGCGCAACCGTTTCAGAGATAGAGCGATATAGGTGTTTTAGGGTAAAAAAATTACCTTCACCATGACTTATCATGTGACCTTGACCTCGAACATTCCGAAACATAGATAGATTGATCAGGCATCCTCAAAAGTATAAGAAACGAGCCCAAAATCATCAAAATCGTCCAAGTAATTCCTGAAATATGGCATTTTATGGTTTTGGTTGTGGAATCGAGGCAGCCATTTTGAATTTGCTAAAAAAGACCGCCAGAGTGAGATCCCAATGTTTCCCCAACCTGGAAATGTTTCTAAATGGCTAACGGTAACTTCATGCTAAATATCACACTTTCTGCCAGATCTGAACGATTTTTGCATTCATCCACCCCACTATACCTCTAATTAGAAACCTCGTACTGGATATTACCTGTCAGCGATTATAACGGAAAGAATTTCGTGCAATCTCTCTCTCTCTCTCTCTCTCTTCTTCATATATATACACTGAGCGGCAGAAAAATTGGCCCACTTGGAATATCGCGAAAAGCAAAAAATTGGGCAAGGTTCTGTTTATAAAAGTTTTAAAATTCGAAAATATAGTCTATGAGGTAAACAAATAAAGAAACAAAACAACGTCAGCTGCGAACACACTAGCTGTAACAGATTTTCGACTTCTTTTAAGTATTTGACAGTCTGACATTCAGTTGCTCTTAGACTGCTAGTACCACTTTTTTTCTTCCACTAGTGGGAGTAGGCATTTGCGTTTAATAACAGATAGACTTCTAATTCTTTTGGGTTTCAGAATTGGACATTTACAATGGATTTGAGTGCCGTGAAGGTCGCAAGAGTTGTCGCCCTAATTGAAGATGGTCGGAACCAGCGTTACGTCGCCGACGCGCTAGGAATTCTAAGAACAACGGTTCGATGTGTTTCAACGTTATGTGGAGACATGAGAGTACACCCGAAGACCAGGACCTGGAAGAGGGCGCTGCACATCTACCCATGACGATCGTTCCATCGTCTTGAGTGTTTTGCGAGATCGTTGCTTGACTGCCACAAACGTCCGCAATGAGCTGGAAAGGTCTTGAGACGTCAGTGTATCGGAGCGAACCGTTAGAAGGAGCCTTATGGAAAGTGGCTTACATGCTGGACGTCGAGCAATGGGCCAGGAATTGCTCCCACACCACCGCAATGTTCGTCCTGCTTTCGCTCGTAAGCATGTTAATTGGACTCCTCCAAAAGCAACCCTCTCCGTAAAAGTGCACGGGCGAATCTTTCTCCTGTTCTTCTCCACACTCTTTCCTGTCCATCGGATGTTCAAAGATTAAATCTTGATTCGTCCGTGAACAATACTCGTCCCCATTGGACCATAGTCCAATTAACATGCTCACGAGCAAAAGCAAGACGAGCATTGCGGTGGTGTGGGAGTAATTCGGAGCCCATTGCTGGACGTCTAGCATGTAAGCCACTTTCCACAAGTCTCCTTCTAACGGTTCGCTCCGATATACTGACGTCTCAAGACCTTTCCAGCTCATTGCGGACCGGACGTTTGTGGCAGTCAAGCGACGATCTTGCAAAACACTCAAGACGATGAAACGATCGTCACGGGCAGATGTGCAGCGCGATCTTCCAGATCCTGGTCTTCGGGTGTACTCTCCTGTCTCCACATGACTTACACGTCGAACCGTTGTTCTTGGAATTCCTAGCGCATCGGCGACGTAACGCTGGTTCCAACCATTTTCATAGATTATATTTTCGAATTTTAAAACTTTTATAAATAGAAGCTTGTCCAATTTTTTGCTTTTCGCAATATTCCAAGTGGGCCGACTTTTTTGCCGCTCAGTATATATTATTACATCATCGTATTTGAATGTAAATCAGTCCTACCCAACATTAGTTAAGATTTCATACAAGAACTTATTACCGTTGAATCCTTCATTAAAGTTAAATCTATTATAAATTGCAATCCACGTAAATCCCCACTCAGTAACATATTGGCAGAGCTTTGCTCAACTTCTTGCATGCGGGTTTCAAATTTGGAGAAACACCAAATGAGAACGTTCTTCATTTTGAAAGGCAGCTGTTGGTGGCAGCATAAACATTAGGGAACACTGTTTTCCTCTAGCATGGAATTCTGATGATGTTGGTAATAGTAATAATAATACAGGAGTTACGGCAACAGACCACATTAGTTGCCTTTAGCGCTGTGCCAGCTTCTGATCATATTCACTGACCATTATTATTCACTTTAAGCGAAATGAAAATAATGAGGTCGAAGGTTTGACTCCCGATGGTGCTGGTAACAATAATCCTGAAATTAGCGTAATGGGACACACCAGTTTGGCCTGAGCTCTGTCTGTTTCTGGCCCTCCTCACTGATTGTTTATTAACAGTTATTAAGGGTTGTAAAGGTGGATGTAATGTAGTGTAGATGTAATGTAATGTAATATAAATGTATTACAGCTTTTTCAGATGTTAGAGAGACTTCAATTCGTTTATACAGGGTGTACATAAAGTCAGGATCTATTTTTGTGAAATAATTATTTTTTTCTATTTTTCTTTTCAGAAGCCCTTAGAATGAATACAGAAGAGCGTGTGGCAATAGTAATTTGGCGAATCGAGGGAAAGAAATACAATGACATCAGAGAGAAGTTTAGAAGGAGATTTCATAAGCCGGGGCCAATAGACAAGACAATACGAAAATTGGTGAACAAATTTAAACGAACGGGATCTGTAAGTGATGAAGCAAGATCAGGACGACCGTGTATGTCAGATCTTACCGTGAATGCAGTACGCGGAATTATCACTGAGGAGCCACGTACGTCCGTTCGTGCTGCATCACACAGACTCGGCCTCCCGACGTCATCTGTGCACAAAATTCTGAAAGTTAATTTGCAGAAGAAAAGCTATCATTTGCAGGTTTTACATGATTTACATGAGGAAGATTTCCCTCGACGAAGTGCTGTGTATGCTGATCTCGTAGAACAAATCTGGAGTGATAATTTAATGGACAACATTCTCTTTACTGATGAAGCCACTTTCCATACGTGTGGAAGAGTAAATCGCCATAACTGTCGAATTTGGGCAGATGAAAGACCGAATGATTTCGTCCAAAATTGGGAAAGAGATTCACCTAAAGTTAATGTCTGGATGGGTTTAACAAAATCTAAGGTTTATGGTCCTTTTTTCTTTGCTGAAGCTACAGTTACGGGGCTTATTTATCTGGACATGTTGCAGCAATTCCTTGAACCTCAGCTGATTGGGGATAGGATTGTTAGTACCGTCGTCTATGAACATGATGGTGCTCCTTGTCACTATGCCAAAATTGTTCAGGATTATCTAAATGGACGTTTTCCAAATCGCTGGATCGGACGCGGAAGCAACAGACCTTGGCCAGCGAGTTCACCAGATTTAATCCCTTTAGATTTCTTTACATGGGGCTTTATCAAATCGCACGTCTATCAGACGAAGATTACGAGTCTTGAAAACTTACGTACACGTATACGAACTGCTGCAGATAACATAACCCCGCAAATGCTCCAGAATGTGTTTAGAAATGCTGCGCAACGATTTGAGCTGTGCAGGGATACTGATGGGCGTCACGTCGAATCTTACTCTTAATTATTTAATAAATGTTACCACTTTATCATTTTACGATTGAATTCCATATAATTTCCAAGTGCTTCACAAAAATAGATCCTGACTTTATGTACACCTTGTATTACGAATCAAGGGTAAATTATATATTTTATTTTACTCTCTCTCTATGTATAGGCCCTATAATATATATATTATATATATATATATATATATATATGGGTGACTTTAATTATGCTAACGTGAATTACGATACAATGCAGGTTGACGCGGAAGGCAATCGTTTAGTTAATTTTCTCGAGGATAGCTTTCTTATTTAAAAGGTTGGGGAACCTACGAGGTTGGACAGTATTTTAGATTTAGTAATAACTACGGATGATAGGCTAATCACGGATCTTCAAGTAATAGAACCGTTAAGCAATAGCGATCATAATATGGTAGAGTTTGTCCTCTCAGTAAGTCACTCGAAACCAGCAAACTCGACTAAAATTCCTAACTTCCAGCACGCAGACTTTTGTAAATTTCGAAATGAATTGTCACACGTCAATTGGGAAGACGTAATGGGGATCTCCAACGCAAAACTAATGTGGGAATCGTTTGAAACAGTATTTAGGACGAAAAATGAAGAATGTGTACCGTACAATTTTAAGCGTGCGAAATTAAACAACAAGCCCTTGTGGTTTACTTCTAGAGTAGGAGATATTATAAAGAGTCGAGATAGGGCTTATCGGCTACATAAGTGCGATAAAGACAATTTGTGGTTCCGAAACAACTATACATCTCTAAGGCGTGAAGCAAAAAGTGTAATAAAAAAGTCCAAGCGCGAATTTGAAATCTCCATAGCTCGTGACGACAAAGAAAACCCCAAACGATTCTTTCAATACGTCAACAATAGGAATCTAGTAAAAATTGTCTTGGGGCCGTTGAAAAATGTTAACTGAGAGCGAGTTTCTGAAAACAAGCAAATGGCTACCTTGCTAAACGAGGTTTTTACGTTAGTTTTTACTATAGAAGATGTAACGAATATCCCTACGGTCATAGACATAATACCTTTTGATAATAGTAATACTTTGGATAATATTGTGGTTAGTGAAAGGGAGGTAATGCACTATATTGATAAAATGAAAATGCGGAAATCACCGGGGCCGGATTCCATATATCCCATACAACTAAAAGAATTAAAAGAAAGCATTGTTTTGCCGCTAACAAAGATTTTTAATGCGTCTATTTCTGAGGGGTGCGTACCAGATAATTTCAAGTTAGCAAATGTAACACCTATCTTTAAGAAAGGCGATAAAGGTGCGGCGGGAAATTATAGGCCAATCAGTTTAACGTCTGTTGTAGGTAAGCTACTGGAATCAATAATTAGGGATCGTATAGTCGAACACTTAGAATTGCATATCTTGGTTAGAAATACGCAGCACGGTTTTAGGCGAAACAAATCTTGCTTAACTAATCCTTTAGAATTTTTTCAAAGCGTGGTTGAAGTTTACGATAGTCATCGGGCGGTTGATGTAGTGTATTTAGATTTTCAAAAAGCGTTTGACACGGTACCGCACAAAATACTCATTGAAAAAAACGAATGTTCATGGAATCAGAGGTGTAGTAATAAATTGGTTAGAAGAGTGGTTGCAAAGTAGGAAACAGAGGGTGGTCGTTGATGGAGCGGAGTCGTGTTGGGCTAATGTAGCGAGCAGCGTTCCTCAGGGTTCTGTATTGGGCCCCTTGCTTTTTCTTTTATATTTTAACGATTTAGATGTCGGCCTAGTCAGTACAGTTTCACTTTTGCGAATGACACGAAGTTGGGTGGCAGGGCGATTAATGATGAAAATAGAGGTAAAATTCAGGAAGATCTGAATAAAATCGTTGACTGGTCAGTTACATGGCAAATTAGATTTAACGTCGATAAGTACAAAATTTTACATATAGGTTCGCGTAACGGTAATTTTGTGTATAGTATGTCAGGGAAGGAGTTAGCAAGAGTAGAGCAGGAAAAAGATTTAGGAGTTATAGTCACTGGTGATTTAAAAGTAGCGAAACAAAGTACAGCAGCGGTCAGTAAAGCGAACAAAGTGCTACGTTTTATAGTTCGGAATTTTGAGTACAAATCGCGTGACATTATTGTTCCTCTTTATAAATCATTAGTTAGACCCTATTTGGAGTACGCGATCCAATTTTGGAATCTGCATATGCAAAAAGATATAGACAAAATCGAAAGAGTTCAAATACGAGCAACTAAGATGATTCCGTCGCTTAGGTCGAAGTCATACGAGGATAGGCTTAAGGAGTTAAAATTGACTACACTCGAGACTAGGATGCTAAGGGGTGATCTAATCCAGGTTTTTAAAATTATGAATGGGTTCGATAACATAGATAGAGATAGCTTTTTCGAAATATCTCAATATAATAGGACTCGAAATAACGGGTGTTAGTTGACAAGTAGAAGGTTCGAGACAGCAGTTGCCAAAAACATTTTTACGCATAGATTAGTAAATAGGTGGAATAGTTTACCGGTAGAAGTAATTAGTAGCACGTCTATAAACATGTTTAAAAATCGATTAGATCCATATATTGAGAGATTGGGTATAATTTAAGGTAGTAAAATTAAGGCCTTGTGGTTCGGAACCCACGTAAAATTGTAGGTCTTCTCCGCCACCACGGAGGACATGCACAATACACATTTACGAACACAGTTAGGTAGACCAGCCTTGAGTGGATCCTAGGGTCTTTGTTGGTCTGAAACATTATAACATTATATAACACATATATATATATATATATATATATATATATACAGTGTGTATACACACACACACACACATATATTATATATATATATATATGTAAAGAACGACGCTTGTGTAGGAGAACGTTCCGCACAAGATGAAGAGGGAGAACGAACAAATGAAAAATGAGGTACCACCCGAGAATCGAACCCGGGATCATCCGATTGTCGGTCAGATATGCTATCCACTACACCATGGACCTCGATCAATCAGAAGTCGTAATTCTCCTACATACGAGCAGAAACCAATGCCCTGAGGGGGCACCTTCGCATGCCCTACATATATATACATTTTCTGCTCGTATGTAGGAGAATTACGACTTCTGATTGATCGAGGTCCATGGTGTAGTGGATAGCATATCTGACCGACAATCGGATGATCCCGGGTTCGATTCCCGGGTGGTACCTCATTTTTCATTTGTTCCTTCTCCCTCCTCATCTTGTGCGGAACGTTCTTCTACACAAGCGTCGTTCTTTACATTAATTATACTGTGTTGTTTGCAGTTAAAATGTGTATATATATATTATATATATATATATATATATATATATATATATATATAATTCTATCTCTATTTAGACCAGCGCCCATATGGCTCAGTGGGTAACACCGTCTCCGTATAAGCGAAGTAAATGAAGACCTGAAGTCAGGGTTCAAACCCCTATGATGGTAATAATAATACAGGATTTAGAACAATGGATGGCATTAGTCTGACTTGATCGGTGTGCCATTTTCTGGCCCTCCTTACCGATTACCCTTATTATATTTCTTTAGTTGGTCCATAGAGATTTGCGTTGATAGAAATTTGAATAAGAAATTTTTTATCTGCCTTCATAATTAACAAAGTAAAGAAATGTATCCTTGAATGGCCAGTTACGATTGTACTAACCCATCCAGTGATTATCTCAAGCCAGTCTGAGAAATGGGAAAAAGGGTGCAGTAACGAGACTGCTGCGGATAATGTATTTGTCTCGATCCAGTTCCCCTTTTAAAAGGGACTTATTTTTCCTGGTTGGTGGCAGGGGTTTCGCCCGTCTTAGCGTCCTCTGGTGGACGAAGGACGTAAAACGGAACAACCAACCAACCTATGATTGAGTTTAGAATAAATTGGAATTGAGATTTAGCTTATTAAGATCGTGTTCTGACTTCGATTTGAGTTTTACTTTCAGGTTCGTAATGGTTACTTTCTTCAAGATCGAACAGCAACAGTTTGTGAGCGTCAAATTGACTGAAACTTTCACTCTAATAGAAGTAGACGTTTCGTGAGATGTTTCGTGGTCCAGTTTTGTGAATTTTGAAATGTCTAATATATTAGACATTTCAGTAATTCACTTGAAATGTCTAAATTGGTCCAGTTTTTCAAACAGTTGAAAAGACTAATCTGAAAAGACTAATCTGAAATGTCTAATGAAATATTTAATGAATTGTTTAACAATGAAATCTACAGATCTACAGAAGCTAAGGCTAACAAAGACCCTAAGATCCACTCTAAGGTTAGCCCGAGAGAAAGGAAAGAGTAGGGGGTTAAAAGAGGAGAATAAGGGGCTAAGTAAGTAGCAAAACCTATCATTCGTGGGTTAACATTCATTCAGAAAAAGAGAAAGAAAGACTCACCATCATCATCCGCCGGCCACTGCCGACAAGAGAGAAAAATAGTCGAAGAGAATAGGAGAGGGGTGAAAGATGAAAAGAAGTAAAGTAAGAACGCTTACAAACCATGCAAACATAGTCTTAACTCAAACACTCTCATACCATGCAAACTACAGACATGCAAGTAAAGACAGGATAAGAAAAAAAGTAGGAAGTAGGAAGGGCATAACAAAAAGTGGTTTAGTTTCCGCTACCAGCTACATCTACGTTCGTGTTAGTCTAATATATATATATATATATATATATATATGTATATATATATATACACCTTACCTTATGAACCTTATGTTGTTTCGTGCGTTGGTCTCTCTTCACACGGAGGTCAAGCTGGTGGCCCCGCCTCTAGGTCTGGCTTGATGGAGGAGCGAGTTGCTTTCTTGCGCTCTCCACCGTACATAGCCAGGCACGCCCGCCTCATCTGGTACCGTCCTGAGCCAGGCATCCAGTCTTCTCTTGAAGACTTCAACTTTGACCACCGTTACGTTTCTGAGGTCCTTTGGAAGCTGGTTGAAAAGTCTTGGCCCCCTGACAACCAAACTATTTTCCTTCAGAGTTGAGGAGGTCCCTTGTCGGGCCTTTAATTTGGGAACACTACACATTCTGCCTTTCCTATTTTTCAGTGTTGTTGGAATGGTAATTGGGTTTAGTTTTAGGTTTGGTACCAGTTTTTCGATCATTTTCCATATGTAGATTATGGTGTACCTCTCTCTTCTTCTTTCCAGGGAGTACAGACAGAGCTGGGCAGTATTTAAATACATTTGTATTTAAATACGTATTTAAATACATTTGTGTATTTAGAACTGTATTTATAAATACATTGTTTTTCATGTATTTAAATATAATATTTAAATACTTTAATGAGTATTTAAATACAATGTATTTAAATACTCAAAATATAAAAATGTAAATACTTTTACTGGTTTAATACACGTTCTGTACTAGCACAGTACAACTCTTCGTCTTCGAGGTCCTCTATTGCACCATCTGCAGACATGAATGTATTGGCATTTCTACAAGATTCCGATCGGACCATCAACAGTTTGGGAAAACATCCTCTCATAAAAAGACTGTTCCTCCGCTATAACACGACATTACCATCTTCGGCACCGGTAGAGCGAATATTCTCATTCGCGGGAATCACTTTGACTCCCAAAAGAAACTCTCTCTCAGACAAAACTTTTGAAAGATTGGTTTTGATCCGCAGCAACCGTGAAATAAAAGAGAATTCGTAAGGTGCCTTATGTTTATGTTTACATCTTATGTTTACGTTTATGTCTCATCTACTCATTAATTGTTACTCATTTTGCAATGATATGATGAGTATAATATGTCACTGGTTGAACATCGTAAGTTCTAAGTTCTTTTGTTTTTGTTTTGTTCTAAAAAGGGAAATATATAATCGGAAATTAGATTGTACTATTTCTTTATCCTTTATCAAGCATTTTATATTGTTGTTACTCATGAATTAGTGAATGCATGTTAAAATTTGTATGTATTTAAAATGTATTTACAAATGTATTTAAATACAATTGATGTATTTTGTATTTAGTATCTAAATACATTCGTAAAATGTATTTAGTATTTAGTATTTAAATACATTTCTCCCATGTATTTAGTATTTAGTATTTAAATACATTCAATGTATTTATTGCCCAGCTCTGAGTACAGATTTAGTTTACGTAGTCTTTCCCAGTAGTTGAGTTCTTCGCAGCCATCAATCTTGGCTGTGAAATGCCTTTGCGTTTCTTCTAGTTTATTAGTTTCTTCCTTTTTATATGGGGATGTCAAAAACAGCAGTATTCAAGTTTTGGTATAATTAGTGTTTTTAGCAGGGGAATCATTACTGTCCTGTCCCTTCTCTTGAACGTGCTTAGTACCTGTGGGCGACTCTTTTTGCTTTATTTATCGCTATCTGATTTTATGTTTCGAATTTATCGATCGCTTTCGTACTTCTCTGAATTTCCTGTCGATCTGGAGCATAATATGCAGTCTAAGTTCTTCTTTTCTACCATATCTCAGGAGCTGAAACTTCTCGATGTTAAATGATATGTTGTTGTCTTCTGACCATTTGTACAGTGCCCGCGAAAAGTATCCGATCACTCAAGAAAATACAATATTTTCCCTTGATATTCAGAGACACATAATTCACTTTCTATTTGTTCTAGCGACATCTGGTAACTTTGAGGTTGCTCGCTGATATGAGAGCTATCCAACGCATTCTCAAATTAGTGTTCTGGTAGCCTTCGTTGCGGGTGGCTGTGTCTCAAAGTTGTCAGATTTCACTGTTTGTGTAAATTTATTGATATTTTGTTATTTTTTACAGAAAGTGGTGTAAATAAAATTTATATATAATGTGTGCTAAAAAACAACTTAAGAGTGATTGTCGAGGTGCTATTGTTGCTTTGCATACATGTGGGAAATCACAGAGACAGATAGCTAAGGAATTAAACATATCCCAAAGTACCGTTAATTTATGGGTTTCACGGGCTAAGAACAATGCCGGCCTAACCACGCCAGTCCCTAAAAAACGATCTGGCAGACCGAGAAAAACAAATTCACGAACAGACAAACTTATGAAACGTTTAGTATTGAAAAACCCAACAATAACTGCGAAAGAAATAAAATTTAATATGAATAATTTGTTATCTGGTGTTTCTGAACGAACTATCCAGGAGCGGCTCCAAAAAGAACTCGGATTACCATCTCGCCATGCTGCTAAGAAACCGTTCATTAATGAAAAAATGCGTAAAAAACGTGTCGCATTTTGTAAAAAATATATTCATTGGACTGTTGATGACTGGAAGAAGGTTTTATTTAGTGATGAGTCGACATTTTTGACATTCAGAAGTTGTCCAAAAAAGGTTCGCCGGCCCATTGGCTCAAATAGGATGGACCCTAAATACACCCTAAAGACAATGAAACACCCTCCAAGTGTGATGGTTTGGGGTTGTTTCGGTTACTATGGGCGTGGAAACCTATATTTTCTTCCGAAGAACAAAACTATGAATGGTGCACGGTATTTAGCAATGCTACAGGATAAACTTCCAATGGCAATGGCAATCCAAAGGACAAAAACATACATGCATGATGGTGCACCATGTCACAGGGCCAAAATAGTGACAAAATGGATTACTGACAATAAATTTGATATTTTGGATTGGCCTGGTAATAGTCCAGATCTCAATCCGATAGAAAATATGTGGCTAATAATAAAAAATAAGGTTGAATGCCACGACACTGGCTCAGTCGAAAAATTACAAGAAGCCATCAAAAAGGTATGGTGCAAGGAAATATCAGTGGAAGTTTGTCAAAACTTGATTAAATCCATGCCAAAACGTCTAGAACAAGTCACCCAAACCAAAGGACAGATGACAAAATACTAATATAAGGTTAGTATACATTTAAACATTGTTTTTTATGTAAAAAATACAAATTTCCAGGGTGATCGGATACTTTTCGCGGGCACTGTACAGTATACTTTGTTCGTGCCCCTCTGCAAGGCCTCCACGTCATGTACATCGTTGATTTTTCTGCTGATCTTTGTATCGTCTGCAAAGGATGTTACTATACTGTTGCTGTTTACTCCGCTGTCTATGTCTGTCAGCATTATAATGAACAGGAGTGGGGCCAGTACTGTCCCTTGTGGTACTGAGCTGCGTACTTCCGATTCTGATAATGATATACCTTGAATTTTGACGACCTGCAGACGTTCTCTGAGGAAGTTGTAGATCCATTTTCCCACTTTGCCTGTTATTCCCATATATTTAATTTTATGTGCTATTATACCATGGTCACATTTGTTGAAAGCTTTAGCAAAATCTGTGTATACAACATCGTAGTTGTCATTGCCTTTCAATGCATCTAGGATATTGTTGTAGTGTTCTATTAGTTGTGAGAGGCATGATCTACCTGATCGGAATCCATGCTGATTTTCGTTGAATCTTTCACGTGTCTCCAGGAAGTCATAAATATCTCTCTAACTATTCTTTCAAATACTTTGGTGAGGTGGGACGTCAATGACACTGGTCTATAGTTCTTTGCTTGAGATCTGTCCCCTCCTTTATATATAGGGACAATGTTTGCTCTTTTCAAGATGCTCGGTATTTCCCCAGTGTCGAGGGATCTTTTCCATATCCAGTATTTCATTTTTACAGTTTTTCATCAATAATGCGTTCCACTTGTCCGGACCTGCAGCTGAATGTGGTTTCATTTGTCCTATAGCTCTCGCTACATCTTCTGGTGTAAAATCAAAGTCTGTTATATACTCTTCTTGCAATTACTCTTCAAAGAATTCATTTATGTCAGGTATTGCTTTGTCACTTTTTGGGGTACTGAAAACTGATTCATACTGAGCTTTCAATGTATCAGATATTTCTTTTGGATCCTCGTTTAGTTAATTATTTTTCGTCCTTAAGGGCTTGTATTTCCCTATCGATACCCTCCAGTTTTTCTTTTATTGCTTTCCTGTCATTTTCTCCGCAGTTGCCTAACTTCGCCTCCACTCTCTTTCTTTTGCGGAAACGTCTTCTCTTTTGCCTTTGTAGACAGCTCCTCTTTCCTTTTGGCTGTGATTTCGGAGCATATTTTTCTAAAATTCTCAGCGTTTTTTCTTCCAAGGTTGTTAGCATTTCTTCAGTTGTTTTATTCTCGAAAATTGTTCTCCATTCTATTTGGGCCATGTGCGATCTGATTGCTTCCCAATTTATAGTCTTGGAGTTTAAGTTAAAGGCCCCGAATTTACTTCTTTCCTCAATATGTGTATTGTCTTTTAATGCTGTCGTCATATTTGTTGATATCTCGATTAAGTTGTGGTCTGAGATAATGGTTGGGGTTATTTTTATATCAGCAATCAAGTTCGTGTTATTCGTGAATACCAGATCCAGGCAGTTATTTTTTCTGGTATTTTCTGTTATCTCCTGTGTCAGCATAAACTCATTTGTGAGAGCCATCAACATTTTTGCTTGCTCCTGGTCTTCTCTTGTACCCCCCTTATCCTGGTGAATATATATATTCCTATCCACCTTTTTGGATTTTATAAATGAGAAGTTAAAGTCTTCGCAGATCATTATATTGGGGGATGGAGGGTTTATTGCCTTTATTAGCTTTCTAATGTCATCAATGGCCTCGAGAATTTTTCGGTTGGGGTGCTTGCAGGCCTATAGATGACTATTACTATCATGTTTAGTTTTTCTATTTTCACTGCTAGGAGTTCCACACAGCTGTTTGATTTACTTATTATCGTCTCTGTCATATGACCTTCCTGTACATATATAGCATAGCCACCTTTGCGTCTCGTCGTTCTATCCGCTCTCAGTAAGTTGAAGCCCTCGATATTTATCTCTTTCTTATCAATACGATGTTCGCAGTTTTCACAATTTCCTTGGCAATCTTTAAGATGAGTTTCTGTGAGGCATGCGATGTCCGCCCTTGTTTCGTCCATAAATCCTTTCGGGTACGAAACCTTATTGAGTGATTGGTTTGGTCTTATTCCTTGAATATTAGCTAGGACAATTTTTATGTTCTTTGTTTTTCGTTGCCCCTTGCGTATTTCAAGTTCGTTTTCTTCGATATCGCTTGATTCGTTGCCCTATGATCCTCCGAGAGTGATCCGTTTCCGCCTACTTGTACTGGTAGCTTCTTGCCCGGTAGCGGTTTGGCTCGGGGGTTTCCAGTTGTGTGAACTGTATGTGGTTGACATATAGCATCCGTAACGTGTCCGCGATGTTGAAAAAATTTTCTTGTTCGCTTATTGTGTTCCTATTGTTGTTCCTATTGTTGTTATTCCTATTGTCATTTAAACTTTTTCCTTTGTTCTTTGAGTCCGTCGGGAGATGTTGATAGTAGCATTTTTTCCAAAATTTGCAGGCTCCATATTTTGCGTAAGTCCTGCAGATGTCTGGGCGGTAGAAGTGGTAGAATTTACGTCCGTCTCCAAATTTACAATGACCATTATTATAGAAAAAATTGCATATTGGGGGATGTTCATAAATACATTGTCCTCTTTTAAATCTGCAATTATCTTTTATATAATACCTGCATATAATTCCTTCTCCATATTTACTCTTGGCCTTTGTTTTTTGCTCCTTATTAGGGGACAGTTTCACTCCGTTTTCTTGACTGCCCTCTTGTCTTGTCCTATTTGTGCTAGTTGTGTTTGTGTCCTTCGTTGCCCTTATGCTGTGTGTTGTCTTTACACTCTTTGTCGCCTGTGTGTTTTCGGCCTCGTTTTGTGACGGTATTTGATTTTTTTCTATTTCGCCTTTCTCCGTTTCTTCCGTTTTCCACTGTTCTTTGTTCCCACTTTCCTCTTTCATTCTCTTCTCATAGTCTCTTTCTGCTTTAAATACTGTAAAAGAGTTTATTTAATACGGTCAAGTAGTTTTCGCAGAAAAATTTTGTCCCATTAAACTGCTTTGCGTTCGTTATAAGAGAGATTTTTCATCTCCCCATTCAAAGCATTTAAAATCAAAAAGTAGGTGACAAAAATCACACCTCATCGCCCCTGTCCCATCTGTTGCATCCTTACAGATACCATAAAGTTGCGGGTATGTATTAATTTCCATGTTGGTGAAGTGAATCAAAAAGGGGTATTATGGGAGGTATTGGGTGGGGGATGACTCAAGCTGGGTGAGGGAAAGAATTTTCCGTTACTCCGGGGGCGGGGTATGGGGGATGTGGCACGCTGTATACTTCTCACTGATTGGTCCTCTCGACTGTGGCTGCGGGGGATAATGGGGGGATATTTGCGGGCACTTCAAAAACAAAACTTTCCTCACAAAGAGACTCTCGAAATATATTATATATATATATATATATATTTTAATAATTTTACTGCTGACATATCACACGCTGGCATGTCACAAACTGGCATTAATCGTCAACAGACTCATTCCCGACCACCACCCCCAAAGCTCCTGTTGCTAATTGTTTTATTATTTTAAACAACGTTAATATTTATAAAATGCCTATCTAAACGGTTTTTAAACATATTAACGCTGGCAGAGTTCACGACGGACGCGGGAAGATTATTCCATTTATCAATTACTTGAAACGTAAAAAAGTTTTTAGCGATGTTAATAATGAATCGTCTTCGCGGCAACTTAAATCTGTTATTACGAGTATTGCTATTATCGAAAGTGAACAGTTTGTTAAAATTTACGTTATCGATTTTATTAACGTTTTAAAAATTTCAATAAGCTTCCCCCTTAATCTCCTAGTTTCGAGTAATGCAAGTCTAACTCTTTAATCCTATCTTTGTAAGATTTGTTGCGCAATGACGGAATTAGTTTCGTGGCGCGACGCTGAACCCTTTCCAACCTATCAATATCCTCACGCAAATACGGGCACCAAAATTGGACGGCATATTCTAAATGAGGCCTGACTAGGGACTTGTAAAGGGGCAATATAATATTCTTCGATTTAAATTCGAAATTACGTGCTATGAAGCCTAACATCCTAGTAGCTTTTGCGCAAGACTCTAGGCACTGGTTCCTAACTTTTAAATCCCTAGATACGCGTACGCCTAAATCTACTTCCTCGTCAACGCTCGCTAACTTTCTATTGTCCATCGTGTACATGTAATTATTGTTACGAGAACGTATATGCAAAACTTTACATTTGTCTTCGTTAAATTGCATCTGCCACTTATCCGTCCACTCCATAATCCTATTTACATCGTCTTGGAGCCTATTTCTATCGTCCACTTTAAAAACTTTACCGCCTATTTTAGTATCGTCCGCGAATTTTGACACGTTATTGGTCAAGCCTCCATCAATGTCGTTAATGTAGATTACGAATAGCAATGGGCCTAACACTGAACCCTGTGGGACACCGCTACCTACATACAACCACCCCGATTCACTACCATCAACAACGACCCTCTGTTTCCTGGCACGAAGCCATTCCTCTAAATAGTTAGCTACCTGACTGCGTATACTCTGCGCTTTAACCTTCGCAATTAATCTTCTGTGCAGAATTGTATCGAACGCTTTTTTAGTCTAAATAAATAACGTCATCCGCTCTATGCCTATCGTATTCGCGCACTATTTCATTATAAAATTCTAACAAATTAGTTAAACAAGATTTATGGCGGTGAAACCCATACTGACTACTATTAATCAAATCGCGACTTTCTAAGTGATCGACGATACGATCCCTAACTACGGATTCCAAAAGTTTACCGACAATTGACGTTCAGCTAATAGGCCTACAATTGCTAGCTACTGTGCAGTCGCCTTTTTCAAAAATGGGCGTAAAGTTTGCTAACTTGGTGCTTTCCTGTTAACAGGAATACCCAACCGCCCGCCACCAAACTGTTATGTACTTTTGCTCTCATCATTTTCGTTTAAACTAACGAAAATATCACAACTTAACCTAACCAATCATCAAGGGCGTACAGTTGACCTAACCGGGCATTCAATTGACCTAACCGGGCATTGAATTAACTTAACAGGTTAATATAACGGAAAATGCCCTGTTAGGTCAACTGAATGCCCAGTTAGGTTAATTGAATGCCCGGTTAGGTCAACTGTACGCCTTTGATAATTGGTTAGGTTAAGCTGTGATATTTTCGTTAGTTTAAACGAAAATGACAAGAGCAAAATACATCATAAACAGTTTGGTAGTCCCGATAATACGTAAGTACCGAATTTATTAATCATTTAAATGAAATTAGTTAATATGTAAGCGATAATCAGTTAGTCGGGGGTCAAAATGTCTTTATGTCATCTAAAATCGCAGAAAAAACGTCGCTGCTTTCGGTACGTTGTCGCCACATGAATTCCGCAAGATACGAGTCCAGATGATGGCGGGCGGTTGGGTATTCCCGTTAACAGGAAAGCACCGCTAACTTGAAGTCTTCAGGAATAATCCCCGCTTCCAGTGATTGATTAAAAATCTTCGTTAAGAGGCCTACGATAACGTCTTTCAAATCTTTCAGATGTCTAGGATAAAGCGCGTCAGGGCCTGGAGCCTTGCTAACTTTTAGCTTATCGATATAATGCGCAATCACCCTCGAAAACAGTTATTTCATTCAAAATACTCTCCCTACTAAATGGAACGATATCGTCCATATCGGGGACATTATTTACGTCTTCTACAGTAAAAACTGTCGCAAAAAAGTTATTAAAAATACCCGCCATCGCCTGAGCGTCGGAAGCCAAAGCGCCGTTAGCGTCCACTAGAGGGCCTATATTATCTTTTATCGGCTTACGATTATTCACGTAGTCAAAAAACTTTTTGGATTATGTTTACTATCCACAGCTATAAGTATTTCTAAATTACGCTTAGCATTCCTAACTGATCTTTTAACCTGACGTTTAAGCTCGATATATCTATTAAAGTTAGCTACCGTGCCATTGAGCTTATTAAGTCTATACGTTCTGTTACGCTCGTTTATGAACTCGCCTATTTCCCTAGTCCAACACTTTGGCCTAACATGATTTCTAGCGCGCTTGGGCCTACGAGGAATAAACTCCCTTTCGATATTCAAAAAATTTCTTTAAACGCCTCCCAATGAAAATTTGCATCATTACCCATGATTAAGTTATGCCAGTCCACTACTCTCATCCTGTCCGCAAAACTATCAAAATTGGCCCTACGAAAATTGGGGACTTCTATTAAGTTACTATCCTTAGTGTTTTCTATCAATAGCTTAAACCTAATAATTTGGTGATCGCTACATCCCAAACTCTCACCTACTTCTAAACCCTCGACTATATTTTCGCCGTTCGTCATCACCACGTCTAAAATATTGTCACCGTGCGTTGGTTTGGTAACCATCTGTCGTAAAAAATTATCTTCCATGAACTCAATCAATCTGAAACCCTCATTATTACCAGTAAAAGCCTCTTAATTAACGTTAGGGCAGTTAAAGTCTCCGACAATTATACTGTCCCGATTATTAATAAAGTTACCAAGAAGTGTATAAAATCTAGTATCACTATCGAGGGGTTGAACGGGAGGTCTAAAACAACAAAAAAATTGAAGCCAATACTACGCGCCCTAACTTCAACGCATATCGCATTAATTGCTGTCGGAAAATGTATGAAAGTTTAAGGAGTTTAAGTTTAAGTATAAGTTTATATGAAAATGATTACTTCACACCATTACTCTTGAAAATTTTTTACTTTCAATTTATATCTATTTCTTCTTGTAATTGATTTTGTTTCCCTATGAAATAACTACCTGTAATTTACGTTATCAAAACCAATTATCACTTTTTGAATACTCGAATTAGTTTCCATATAAGTCGACGCTTTTTGCCCGAACCCTTTATAACTTATCAGTGTCTTTTCTCAAGTATAGACTATCTAACTTGGGGACTGAATCTAGGTAGGCCTACTGTATATCAAGAGGCCTAGGTCTAAGGTTAGTCTCAGGTTCCACCGGCTGGTTCTTAATCTTGAAAGACTTTGCTAGCCAAGGCCTAGCCAAATAACTAATATTAATAAATACATGAAAGACCTAAACCTACATAGAATAAATGAATAAATACACAAATATAATGATTGTTTCCTCTTCTTTTCGAGATAGCTTATAAATACGAGCGCATAAATAGACTGCGTCACAGTTTCAAAATATTTTTAACTACAATGCGCATGCGTCTAGGCGGAAACAATAGAAAATTTACTGATTATACGAGTACAAATGAAATATTTAATTTCTACGTCTTTATATATTTGAAACATTTAAGCACGTTTTACAGATATCTGAAATATCGGAGGAAGTGTAGTTTACGTTCCCCTCTGGTGCCTAGTGTAGTTTACGTTCCCCTACATTATCCTAGTGTAGTTTGCGCTCCCCAACTTTGTCCGCGTATAACTAATCAAATAAAACGTTAAAACTAATGAAAATATTACGACTTAACCAACCAATCGTCAATTTATATATATATATATATATATATATATATATATATATATATATATATATATATATATTAGTGATGTAGCGGATGTCATTTTTTTCACATCCGCGGATGCGGATGAGGATGTTTTTATTTCAACATCCGCGGATGCGGATGTCTACATTTTCGTTATTTTTTAGGATATATTCGAGATTTGTTGTGTTTAACGTATATAATAAGTTATTATATAGAGAGAGCTGTAGCTATAATGTAGTATAATTGATTAATTGTACAATAATTGCTGTACTTTTCTCTGAACATATAAAATAATATCAAGCATCTAACTAATATAGAAATCAATTAGTGAATTCGTCTGCAAATAAATTCGTTATATTTTGTTGAGTTTCAGCCACAATTAGAAACCATAATTGTGTTACCAGGATGCGGGACGTGAACCCAACTCAAATGCACCCCACCGACCTCTTTCCCCAACCTCCACCCTTATAGAAAGAGATCTATAATTAACTTGATAACTATTTATATTAAGTTTAAAGTTTTATTAGGCATATTTATAAATGAGTAATTAAAATAAAGTAAACTAAGATGTTCATCGTTTAATGTTCAAACTTAATTATAGGAAGGTTATGCTTAAGGAACATTAATTTTCTGCCTTTTCTGCTGCCAGTCTGTTTCTCTTTTCATCATATACAGTATTAATCCAGCACTGCTAAATAATCTCTCGCTTGGTACGTTTGTTGGAGGACAGGCTAAATGTTTCCTTGCAAGTTTACTCAAGTATGGATAGATATTCTGCGTATTTTTCCACCAACTAATAGGATTGTCACATGCAGCCAGGCGTTTTTCTTGGTGATAGCTCTCGATCATTTTTACTACATCTTTTGACATCGCGTAGGTCTCGTCATTGCTGCTTGACTCAAGAAACTGAGAGACAGATTCTGTGATAGATTTGCTTGTTGAAGGTGTTGGTTCTGTCACTGAAACTTTTATTCTTTTGGTGGGTGGCGAAGCGACAGATTCAAGAGATTGAAGCTCTTCAACTGCTTTGCCAAGTGATGATTTAACTCATTCTAATGTACTAGGTGAAAATAACTTAGCTTTGTAACGTGGATCTAAGTAGGTTGCAAGAGAGTAACTTCATACAAGAACAGCCTCTCGTCTTGTCGCTTGCATCACTTTTGCGCACAATGAACTAGTTCTATTAATATAGTAGAATTTGATAATTTCCGCTTATTAATGACGTTTTATCTCAACGGTCCACATCCGCACGACATCCGCAGTCCAAAGTGCGGATGTGGATGCGGATGCGAGAAAATGTGCGGATGTTATGCGGATGCGGATGTGACCTACATCACTAATATATATATATATATATATATATATATATATATATATATATATATATATAAATAAATAAATTGACGATTGGTTAGGTTAAGTCGTAATATTTTCGTTAGTTTTAACGTTTTATTTGATGGATTCATTTAAAAAAATGTCTCCTGAAGATCCTAGTGTAGTTTACGTTCCCCAACTTTGACCTAGTGTAGTTTGTGTCCCCTTTTGCGTCAGGGGGACGTAAACTACACTTGCTCCGACATATCTAGTAAACATTTCAAAATAGCTATTATTTACTTCAGAAGGCTAAGTTCATTATGAGATGTCAAGTAAACGTTTCATATATATATATATATATATATATATATATATATGCAGTAAAATCACAAAATAACACGTGATCTTATTCATAAGCAAACAACCACAGGGAAAAAGGAAAAAAGAAACACGAATTCCGAGCGCTTTCGTGAATATATCACGAAAGCGCTCGGAATTCGTTTTTCTTTTTTCCTTTTTCACAGTGTTTGTTTGCTTATATATATATATATATATATAACCAAACATCTAGTA
This sequence comes from Bathynomus jamesi, assembly GCA_023014485.1. NCBI lineage: Eukaryota > Metazoa > Arthropoda > Malacostraca > Isopoda > Cirolanidae > Bathynomus > Bathynomus jamesi. The sequence continues at coordinate 928,613 of JAJOZX010001030.1, read as the reverse complement.
CCATTTAGAGTGTTGTATTGCAATAAAATATTAAGGTTCTGTTAACGATTGAGAAGAAGTTTTATAGCTCTGACCGTAAAGAAATAAAGAAATTTAACTTGTTTTTGTTTTGGTGTTGAGAATTAGACTTTTGAACAAATTAAATTTTACGATTTTTGTGTACGTTTAATCTTAAATCATTATGAAGGATTCACTGATTTATGTCATTATCGTCATCAGTCAGGAAGTCCAGAAACCGGCACAGCGCTCAGCCCATCTAATGTGACCCATTGCTCTAACTCCTGTTTTTATTATTACCACCATTATCGGAATTCGAACCCCCGGCCTCAGTGTCTTCACTTCGCTTATAGGGAAATGATGTTACACACTGAGTTACGGCCACTGGCGTCCAGTGTAGTTGCGTTATAAATGTAAAAACGAAGTATCGAGGTACGTTCCTAATGGTCCAAGGGCATTTGCAAGATAGTATGCAGTTTCAGGATATCAAGTGAACTTTCAAAATATACACTGGCTTTATTCATTACATTATAAAGGCTTCTGTATCGTATGTGGCATATATATGTGATGCTATTTTAGCACTAATGTAAGTCTGCTAATGTTCATTAATGTATTTCCACTTATGTACACACACACACACACACACACACATATATATATATCCACATACAGCAAAATATAAAAATTATTTAAAACTGTAATTAAGACGGGTAACAGGTATTACAGACACTTACCTAAAAACAAATGACCGCCTTAATGATAATGATAATGATAACCTTTATTATTAGTTATTAAAACATTTATATTCTCATGAATAGAAGTAATATTATGAATAATTAATGATACACCTGTGTGAGCCACCATAATAATGTTTGGGATATTTTAATCTCTTTCGTAACGCCTTTTCTCGGGATTCGAACTATGTCCACCATCACTTCCAGATGTAAAATGCCTAAAAAATTACTAATTGGGAATATTCATATTGTTTTGCATAATCGTACCAAAATGGATAAAATATTCAAAGAAAGACACAATATTACCATTTAGTTATTTTTTAGGCATTTTAGAAATTTTATGTTTCTAGGCCAACTTCGAAACTGTACGTTAATCGTTGAAATCCGAAGTCCGAGCTGAGACTCGAACCCAATTCATTCAGCTAAATAGACGTCGTTCTACGACTAAGCTACCCTGGTGGGTGTGTCTCCGTGTGCGCGAGAGAAAGAGAGAGAGAGAGCCAGCAGTGACTTGGAAAATGGTATTCGGATTTGAGTGTTTGGGGCGAAACCAAGAGGGCAGATATTAAGTGTTTAAATAAGGGAAAATTCCCCTCATCTCGACAAGCAACTATCTTTTTGTTTTTCCTCAGTTCGAAAATGGAAAATGAAAAAATTAAAATTTATAATTCTTGGTTTAAATATACAAAGGGTTGACAAAATTAAATAGACACCTTCAGTTTTATCATAGTTTTTTTATTTAATAATAAAAGTGAATAAATAATAAAAGATTTACTGAAACAATATATTTAGAATCGTGTTGCTTTTCTCCTTTCCATTATGTTAAAGCTCATAAATATTCTGGTATTCCATTCATGAGATTCATCGTGGTGACTATTTACTTAATTTTGTCAACCCTCTGTGTGTGTGTGTGTGTATATATATATATATATATATATATATATATATATATATAAAAAATGTTTTGAGTTATTTAATCGCCTTCATAATGACGAGTGTCGTGTGTGACGTAGGCCGCTTCCACAGTTTTACATGAAATAGAACCATGTAACGGTCGTTATATCGTCTGAACGCAGAGAAGGGTCACCCATCCAACTACTTATCAAACCTAACGTCGCTTATTATAAACATAATTTCGATTAATAATTCAGTTGAGTATTGAAATAAACTTGAAAATATTAATTTACAAACGTTCAATGAATATTTTCAGTAAATAATTTGCAAAAAATTTTTGCCTTCACAGAAATGAATATTTAATTTCAGGATTTTAGATTAAAATCATTATTCAAAGGTCGAGTATTAATATTTTTTGATATGTGATATTTTCACTATGTTAATATTTAACATTTTAAATTTAATATTTTAATATTTTAAGTTTAATATTTTAATATTTTAAATTTCGAAGCGCACTTCTCCATTTAACTCACTTTTATGGGGTGTTTTGGGGTGGGGGCGGAGGGTAACCTCACCTCATATCCGGTTCAAACCTCCTTACAGTCATTATTAGTAAAAAGTATTTTTCATATGTCTTGGCCATGTGGTTTCACCACTTCCCGGTATATCAGCGAGGTTAAGCGGCATTGCGTCTGTTCATTAGTTGGATGGATGACCATCCTCCGCATTCAGATGATGCACTGACCTATGGCTCGTACGGAGACATTGAGTTTGACCAGTAATTAGTTGGATAGGTTACCCTCCTCTGCGTCTAGATGATGTAGTGACGCTTAGTTCGGGTTCCGAGTTAAACTGTAGATTTTCTTTGTCATATGACCTTGGCTAATGACACAGTAGGAAAAGTCACGAAATTAATAATAAATTTTTCATATTACGTATCGTAATATCGTAACATACAAAAGTTGGTAATAGAAATCGTAATACAATACAAATTGTAATACAAATCGTAATATGTATCGTAATATCGTAACATAAAAATGTTGGTGGAAATTGTATGATGCGTGATCGTGGATCGAACATAATTCACTTTTAATAAATAACACTAGGGAATAACATTTTTGTTTCTTGAAAACTATTTGGTGTTTCTTATAGAACTTTTGATGCTGATTCCAAATATGGTTTCAGAATTTTTCTATCACCCATAGTTTGCGAGAAAATAATATTTCCATTTACTCAGAGTTTTCCCAAAATATTAGTTAAAATTAAGTGTACTAATTTAATTTTACTTTCTTTTTTTTCCAGGTTAACTATATTTAATAGTATTTTTTGCATTAAAAAAATATAGCTATTTAAAGAAACAGATTTTTAATAAAAAGAAAGAAATTTTTTTCAAGTTTTGCTCAAATTTTAAAATTTTTCATAGTAGAAAAAATTGGTTTTTCATTCCAAAAAGTTTTCCGTGATTTCAATAATTTTCCGCCAGCATGAATCGAAACTGTATTAATCCCAGAGATACATTTTGCTACGTATGTGGAGAACTGACCATAATGGCACAGAGGAAGACGATGACCCCACTCGTGAAGAAGGCTTACGAACTTTATTTTGGATGTAAGGTAGGCGACCAAGACAAATCCTGGGCACCTCATATCTCATGCATTTCCTGTGCCGTCACTCTTAGGGGTTGGATTAAAGGTACCCGCAAATCTATGCCATTTGCCATACCAATGATTTGGAGAGAGCCCAAGGATCACCTAACGGATTGCTATTTTTGTATGACTAACGTTTCAGGATTCTCTGCCAAAAATAAACATAAAATTCAATACCCAAATCTTGCATCTGCCATGAGACCAGTACTACATGACGATGATAACCCAATTCCAACTCCCTCAAAGTCATGGACACTGGATGAAGAGTCTGAAGTTGAACTAATGGAAATTGATGACACTAAAGATACAGACTTTCAGCAACCTGAATCAAATAAACCACGTATGATAACGCAGGTTATGCTGAATGATCTCGTGAGAGATTTGGACCTTCCGAAAAAGAAAGCGGAATTATTGGGCTCCAGGTTACGTGAATGGAATTTGCTGGCAAAAGATACAAGCATATCGGCGTTCCGCACTCGCCAAAAAGATCTGATGCAGTATTTCTCCTCGTCAGGTGGTTTATGCTACTGTAATAATGTAAATGGACTGCTGTTAGCTCTCGGTCATGAGCACAAATCTGAAGATTGGCGTTTATTTATTGACTCTTCGAAGCTAAGCCTCAAGGTTGTACTACTTCACAATGGAAATAAATACCCTTCCATTCCTGTAGGGCACGCTGTCCACATGAAGGAATCTTACGAAAATATGAAACTCATCCTTCAACAGATTAATTATGACCAGTTTCGTTGGTATATATGTGAGGATTTAAAAGTCGTCGCGCTTCTTCTGGGAATGCAGCTCGGTTATACGAAGTTCTGCTGCTTCCTTTGTGAATGGGACAGCAGAGCCAGAGATTCGCATTATTTTGTAAAGGATTGGCCACTTCGTCAAAAATGTATCCCAGGACTGAAGAATGTGTCTCATGAACCCTTAGTTGACCCCAAGAAAATATACTTACCGCCACTTCACATCAAACTTGGCATCATGAACAATTTTGTCAAAGCAATGAACAAGGAAGATGAGGCATTCAAATATTTGAAGAAAAAGTTTTCACGACTTAGCGATGCAAAGATAAAAGAAGGGATCTTTGTTGGTCCCCAAATCAGAGAGCTCATGAAAGATCAAAAGTTTGATGATGCCTTGAGAGGAGAAGAAAAAGTGGCATGGGAGGCCATGAAGAATGTTGTCAAAAATTTTCTAGGGAACATCAAAGCCTCTAACTATGAAAAAATAGTGCAGGACATGATTGAAGCATATAGGTTATTGGGATGTAATATGTCACTAAAAATCCATTTCTTGCACTCCCATTTAGATTTCTTCCCTGAAAACCTCGGCGACGTAAGCGATGAGCATGGAGAAAGGTTCCACCAAGATATAGCTACTATGGAGAAACGCTACCAAGGGAGGTGGGATCGGGCAATGTTAGCTGATTACTGCTGGACTTTGATGCGAGAAGCTCCTAATGAAAACTACAAGAGAAAATCAGTGACAAAGAAGTTTTAAGAAGAATATTTTAAATGCCAATCTGCCACTAATATAATTTTTATGAAGTATTTTTACTAACTTCTATACACTTTTTTAATAAATATTAAAATACAAATTTCTCAGTAACCTTGGGTGATAGAGAAATTCTACGGCTATATTCGGAATCAGCGGAAAGATCCTATAAGACCGACCTGTTTACGTCCAAGAAACAAAAAAAAGTTAAAATTTGTTCCCCAGTGTAATCAGTGAGAGGGCCAGAAACTGGTAGAGAGCTCAGGCCAAACGAATGCGGCCCATTGAAGTAATTCATGGATTTTTATTACCAGCATCATCGAGATTCGAACCCCCGACCTCAGTGTCCTCCCTTCGCTTATAGGGAATTCATCATTTACCTTTTCTCGAGTAGATGCAAGTAGATTAAAGGATCGGTGGATCGTTATGAACACTATTTACTGTGAAGATACAAACTGTTGTGACGAAACGTTGTTTCTGCATTTTCTCTCATTTTCACTTTCTTCATTATACTTCCTATTTAATCGCGTGATTAGCTAGCGTTTGTAGCTCAGTGGATAAAACCGTTTCCTATCAGCGAAGTGAAGACGCTAACTTCTGGGCTTCGAATCCCGATGATACTGGTAATAATAATATGGTAGTTAGAACAATGGGTCGCATTAGTTGGTCTGACGTTGTCAGTTTCTGGTTCTCCTGAATTATTATTATTATTATTATTATTATTATTAAAGCAATAGGCCTCATTAGTTGGCCTGAGCGCTGTGCAGTTTTTGGCTCTCCTGACTAATTAATTATTAATTCCGTAATTAAACTCACACACCAAAAAAAATAACAGTTTCACAATCTTCTTTACGAGTGTAATTATTTTCTTTTTTTTTTTCTTTTCATGCTCATTAGCATTTTTTGAAGTTAATTTTGTAGCTGCAGTTTTCTCGAGTTGAATTATGATTTACAGTAGTTGAGATATACCGTGGCTTCGTCTCGCGCTCGAACTTTCCATAATGTAAAAGACTTATTTATTCATTACGGCTAATGTATTCCGCCATATGGAGAAAAGATTATGCACTGCTCATGCAATTATATCAGGTAAAGTTACTCAAAGACAAACTCCAGTCCTATTATTCACATTGGTTTGCGTGTTCCTTAATAGTCTGTAGAACGCACAAAGATGTACTTAAAAGTATTTCGAAGGTGTGGACAGAGATATCTGACAAATGGAGAGATTTCCTAAAACAGGATCCCGAGTCAATTTCCAACTGTGGCAAAGGAAAAAGACCTTCACTTTGACCTTGAAAAATAAAAATAGATGAAAGTTGACCTTGTGACTTTTTGGCGACAAAAGAAGATTAAAAAAAATTAAAATCCCATCAAAAACACTTAAAAATTGTCGAGTAAACTAAAAAGCTGATCTCTACATAAGCCGTTCCATATATAAAATTGGCATCTTTTCAGAACAGCGTCTAATGTAAATTGAAAGCGTAAATGTAAGGAAATTTAATGTCTTGCCTCGTATTCTGTATTTAATATAAAATATTTTGATTTCACGCGGTTTGTAAAGTGAAAAAATAATAATTAAAAAAAAAAGTTTTGAATATAAACGTAAAATATTTTAAAAAAAATCCTTAATTAAATATCAAAACTAAGGCTTAAAGTATCCTTTTCATGTGAAATGAATATGACATAACCGGGAAAGCATTTCCTCATCATTAATTCTACTAAAAATGTTTATATATATTACGTGAAAAGAAAATGAATTTTGAAATTGGGCTAAATTTCACATTTGCATTCTAAGAATTCATCTTTTTAAACTAGAATCTCTTTAAACATTCTTTAATGTACCATATTCTAAGATAACGACAAAACTAAATGGTCCAAACCGTCATTTATTCAATATATATATATATAATATATATAATATATATATATATATATTATATATATATATATATATATATAAGAGGACTGAAATTCGTCCCTGCGTCGCGTAGATCGGATCACATCCTAATCACGTTTTCGGAATGGATGTTTGGGACGCAGTGACAAACTTTCTTTAAAAAAAAAAAAGTTGTGTATTTTACTTCAGTCTCCGTATTAAACCTTAACCAACGCTTATAGTGCTCTGTAAAGAAAAGAGAGAGAGAGAGAGAGAGGGGGGGGAGAAAATGAAGAAGAGTGACGTTACCTGTAGATCGGAGTACTTTTTCCGTCTCTAAACCAGAGAAGGAGCACAATAGAGTCCCCAGTTGGGTGGGAGACGTCGCACGGTAGAGAAGTACTCTCTTCATCCACCCCAGTCACCTTCACAACAGGAACTGAAATTTAATTTTCGCATGAGAATCCTTCGTCAAGGTTCTGAGATAGGCTCGTTAACCACTATAAAAAGAACCCGTAAATCTGATATCCACTCTTAATTATGGCGTTTTTCCTTGTAAAAAGACGCACAAAACAGGGTGATAATATAATATTTCCACAGCTAACGCAAACCACTTTACAAATTTTTATGAAATATATCCAAAAACTTTTTCTCAAAACGCTGTGTTCAGAACTGCCCATAATTAATTAGTTAATTTAATGAACGAAAATCATTAATTTAGGCTTGTCCTAAGTCGTAAAATATTAATTATATTAAAATATATAATAAAAATAATGTTTAAAATAATGAGACTGAATCAAAGACATTTAGTTTTAGAATAACTAATAGTACCCAACTAAATAACTAGAAACCACTTCGGGCAAGAGATTAAACGCACAGATTATTTACTGTAGTCTTCTAGTACCTCAAGAGTTTCTACCTTGCATCCCAGCGTCTGCAGCTCAGTGTGTAACATCTTTTCCCTATAAGCGAAGTGAAGAAGAAACTGAGGTCAGGGATTCGAATCCTGATGGTGTTGGTAATAATATTCCAAGAGTTGGCGCAATGGACTGGATTAGTTACCCTGAGCGCTGTGCCAGTTTCTGGCTCTCCTCACTGATTAAGGATATGTAGGGCTACGTCGTGGTCATGTCATAACACCGCTTCACGTAAATCAGCGAAGTTAAGCGACATCGGGTATGGGTAGTAGTTGGATAGGGGACCGTTCTCTGCGTCCAGATGATGTAGCGACCCGTGGTTTGGATCCCACATAAAGCCGTAGATCTTCTCCATCATATGATCTTTTGCTTTACGAAAGGGGCTAAACTACCCCAAAATACCATCACCTCACTGGTTGTGTACCAGCAGCTCACAGAACTATCCACGTATCATGAACTTACTATCCGAATAGTCTAAACCTCAAAAACTAAAAAGTAAAAACAAAATAAATAAATATTAAAATAAAATTGTAGATAAAAGAGTGTTCTTAGGTTCGAACCGCCATTTAAGAATAAAAAAGGATGATCAACGCTCGCAACATTATGAAGATTTAATATCAGACGTTTCAGAAGTCAAACTCCCATCATCAGTGGTATGTTTAATTTGTACAAAAAATTATAGTCATTCAACTTCGGCTTTTGGATATATATATATATATATATATATATATATATATATATATATATATAAGGACCCACTAATACTTAGGTTTGTTTCATTTTGCAAGATGGTTAAAAACCAAGGTTTTAATTGTACATATAAATTAAACATACCACTAATGATGGGAGTTTGACTTCCGAAACGTCTGATATTAAGTCTTCTTAATGTTGACGTGGGCTTTGATCATCCTTTTTATTCTTAAACTAAAATATTTTATTAAAAATTAAAGTAGAAGTAAAATCTTTGTGTTAATGACTTTTTGCGGTAAGGACAGTGCGTGCGAAAAAATATCCCTCGCTTTAATGAACTGCCTCTTTCAGAGATGTATTCTCAGGATAAAAATTTAAATTATTCATAAAAAATATAAGTAGAAAAGCCATTAAAAATTTATTATAAGAACAAAAAGGGTCTTAATGGCTTCCCGAAAAAAACAAAAATTGAATTACCAGAACCCAAAAATGATCGCATTAATGAGTTTGGCGCATTTAGATAAACACACGATTTCTCCATTTCGTAATGAAATTTGTCAAGATAAAATGTTTGATAATATTTATGGTGCCTTTCGCCTGTTTTATAGTGCATGACCTCCAAGCAGTCACCTGATGGTGTCCGGGTAACGGTTGGGTGCCAGTCAAGATGAAAGCAGTTGGCCTTCAGAAAGGAAAAAGCACGGTCCGTTTGGTGCAGACAATGGATGTTCCATTAGTTTGGAAAGGAGAAATCCGCAAAGGATGTAATTAAATGTAAACATGTTCCTACAGTAAAATAAACATATATATATATATATATATATATATATATATATATGATGCACACTCACAAGTAAAAATGAAAAGCGATTCCAAGACCTTTCGTGTATTCAGCAGTACACCTTGTTTCCCTGACGAGGTATGCTGTTGAATACATGAAAGACCTTGGAATCGCTTTTCAATTTTAATTGTGGGTGTGCATCATTGATTTATTTATTTCACGTGTTTAGTTGTGAAATATATATATATATATATATATATATATATATATATGCTGCAAACCCACAAGGAAAAAGAAAAACGATTCCAAGGCCTTTCGTGTATTCAGAGCCACACCTCGTCAGGGAATGAAGAGAGAGGGCAAGATGCCCATAAATATATACAACGTAGCGGAAACCAAAACAATTAGCACATACTTAACAAGAGTTAATGAGAGGCAAAAGGAATTTTAACAAGATATTGTTAATTTTATACATTCCCGCACTGTTAGCCTTAGCCTACCTTACCATGTTAATTTTCAATATCTTCCGACTTTACTTAAAGCAATTGGCATCAATGTAGTCTTTAAGTATAATAATACTGTTAAATCACGTCTAATAAAGAATAGCCCGGATAATGTTGTTGGTTGTGTGTATTCGATCGGATGTACACAATGTGACTCAGTATATATAGGCCAAACAGGTAAAACGTTAGATATTAGGGTAAAACAGCATAAATATGCGTATAGAACAGCTAATAATTCCAATGCTTTGTTTAACCATATGTATAGTTGTAATCATAGCATCAAGTGGGATAGTTCTAAAGCGCTTGTTGAAAACAGAGATATAATAGAAAGAAATATTCTAGAATGTGCATTTATCCATTTTAAAAACAATTTCAATAATAGTGCGGGAATGTATAAAATTGACAATATCTTGTTAAAATTCCTTTTGCCTCTCATTAACTCTTGTTAAGTATGTGCTAATTGTTTTGGTTTCCGCTACGTTGTATATATTTATGGGCATCTTGCCTTCTCTCTTCATTCCCTGACGAAGTGTAGCTCTGAATACACGAAAGACCTTGGAATCGTTTTTTGTTTTCCTTGTGGGTTTGCAGCATTCATTCATTTCATGTGTTTAATTGTGAAATTCATCCCATATATATATATATATATATATATATATATATATATATATATATATATACACCAAAATATATAGCGCGAGCGATAAGACAAATGAAATCACATCTAGCTGTAGGTCCGGACAAATGGAACGCCTTATTGATTAAAAATTGCAAAACTGAAATAGCTACACCCCTGTACTGGATATGGAGAAGATCTCTGGATACTGGGGAAATACCGAGCATTCTGAAAAGGGCAAACGTTGTCCCTATATATAAAGGAGGGGATAGATCTCCAGCAAAGAACTGGAGACCAGTGTCACTGACGTCCCATCTCACCAAAATATTTGAAAGAATAGTGAGAGAGAAAATCTTTGACTTATTGGAGACACTGAAAAGATTCATTGAGAACCAGCACGGATTCCGATCAGGAAGATCATGCCTATCACAACTAGTAGAGCACTATAACAACATCCTAGAGACGCACTTGAAAGCAATGAAAACTACGATGTCATATACACGTATTTTGCTAAAGTGTGCAATAAATGTGATCATGGTATGATAGCACATAAAATTAAACATATAAGAATAACGGGCAAAGTGGGAAAATGGATCTGCAAATTACTTGGAAAACGTCAGCAGGTCGTAAAAATCCAACGTATATCATCATCAGAATTGGAAGTACGCAGTTCAGTTTCACGAGGAACAGTATTATCCCCACTCCTATTTATTATCATGTTGACAGACAGAAACAATGAATTAGACGACAACAGTATAGTAACATACTTTGCGGATAATACAAAGGTCATTAGAAAAATCAGTAATGCAAAAGAAGTGGAAGCCCTACAGAGGGACACGAACAGAATATACATATGGTCAGAAGACAACAACATGAAATTTAATACCGAGAAATTTCAGCTCTTGAGATATGGAAAAAATGAAGAACTTAAACACACTGCATATTATGCCTCAGATATACAGGAAATTCAGAGAAGCAAGAAAGCAATACATTTAGGGGTTATAATGACCTACAATGTGAAATTTAAAACATAAAATCAGGAAGCGATGAACAAAGAAAAAAGAGTCGCGGGACAGGTACTGAGAACCTTTAAAAGAAAGGACAAGAAAGTAATGATTCCCCTGCAGAGAACACTGATTATACCAAAACTTTAATACTGCTCAGTCTTGACAGCCTCACATAAAAAGAAAGAAATTAATAAACTAGAAGATACTTAAAGAAATTTCACAGCCAAAATTGATGGCTGCAAAGAAACTACTGGAAAAGACTACTTAAATTAAATCTGTATTCCCTGGAAAGAATAAGAGAGAGATACACCATAATTTACATATGGAAAATGATCGAAAAACTGGTACTACACCTCAAACTAAACCCAATTACCATTCAAACAACACTGGGAAAAGGAAAGGTAAAATGTTTAGTGTTCTCAAACTAAAGATCTGACAAGGGACACCTTCAACACTGAAGGAAAATAGGTTGGTTGTCAGGGGGCCAAGACTTTTTACCAGCTTCCAAAAGAACTCAGGAACGTCACAGGGGTTAAATTTGAAATCTTCAAAAGAAGATGGTACCAGATGAGCAGGGTGTACCTGGCTATGTGCGATGGAGCATGCAAGAGAGCAACTTGTTCATCCACCAAGCCAGGCCTAGAGGCGGGGACCATCAGCTTGACCTTCATGTGAAGAGAGACCAACGCACGGAATTGCTACGAGGTTACGAGGTAAACAGAATTACTCTCACCAAGATTCAAACCCAGGACGTCTTGAGGAGGACTCCCGGGTTTTAATCCCAGTGGAGTTCATACGTGTGCTAATGTGCGTTATTTCACGTACAGTTGCCCGCATATGTAATGTTCCTCGTCTCACAGGCGACTCCGTACATGTGGCAACGCCGCAGCGATAGTCAAGGTACCCCAACTGAGGGAAGGTGGGGTGGAGGGGCACAACCGAGTCCAGCAACATATAACATTGACATAAAGGTAAGGCGCCGTTCAAAAATTACGTAACGCTATTTTTGCTAAAATCTGATCCCCCCCTGTAACGTTCCGTAACGTGTGGGGTGTGGGGTGGAGGAAGTGTTACATAACATCTTATTCTTAGAGGGTGCCTGGTCTAGCGTTACAGAACGTTCCTGGGGGATCTGGGGTGTCAAGTTTTAGCAAAAGTAGCGTTACATAATTTTTGAACAGCCCCTAACTATAATGTAATGTCTGTGTTCATAAAGATAAACGATTAATATGATCGTGAACATCGTTGAAGTCCATGTTTACTAGTCTTATACAGTAATAAGGTTCCATTATGATTACTGCAAGTCCATATGAACAGATACCACAATACAACTTTTTATATACTAGTGAATGCGAAATGTTCGCCTGCAGAAATTTTCGCGTTTTTCGAGGCTATAATTTATGCGAAAATATTCAACAGGCGAAAATTTGACAATTTAAAGTAATCTTTAGAAGATAGTTAGAAAATAAAACTTAGATCATTAAAATACTTTATTTGAAAAGTTGGATCACCTGAAGATCAGGGCCCCCAGCCTTTAGTTAGCTTTATAAGGCTAACTAACGAAAATATCACGACCTAACCTCCAGACATATAAACACAGACTAGACAACTCCACAGACGACACCTGCCACCTTTGCCAGGACACATCACAAGCAATTGAACACATTATGAGAGACTGTACCGCTCTAGCACAACATAGAACACAACACAACATCACTAGTGCGCTGAACCTCTGGTACACTCCAGAGAGGGCGATCGGTTACCTGCGTGCCGCCGGCTTGCTCGATCAGGGTGGGCTGATCGGCTAACCAACAACAACAACTTACTATGGAGGAAATCACTTTACACAGGACAAATTCCACTCCCATTAAAGAACGTGAACATTGCCCTCTATTTAAAGGTGGTAACAGAGCAATACCCTAGAATTATCTTGCAGTGGCTCTCACCTCACACCTTATAAAGTGCTTTGAACGTATAATTAGAGGCAAAACTACCTACTACCTACAAGAAAAGGATTTATACAACCCAAATCAACATGGCTTCAAGGCTGGAAGATCATGCTATTACAGCTATTAGACCACCAGGAGAAAATATTGGAAACATTTTGCCGAGGACAAAACATAGATGTAATATATACGTACTGACTTTGCTAAAGCCTTCGATAAAAGTGACCATGGAATCATAGCACACAAACTTAAGAATACAGGAATTACTGGGAAGCTAAGAAGAAGGATATTTAATTTCTTGACGCAAAGAACGCAAAGAGTAGTAGTAAACGGAGTTATATCGGGTCTCGGAAGTCTTGAGCTCTGTCCCACAAGGGACAGTACTAATTTCCTTGCTGTTCATAATAATGGTTGCAAATATTGATGCGGATATTAAGGACAGTATTGTATCATGTTTCACAGATGACACAAAGATATGTAAGGAAATACTGAACGAAGGTAACATAGAAAAATTACAAAGCGACATTGAAACATTATTCAAGCAGACAGAAGACAACAATATGAAGTTCAACGAAGAAAAATCCCAACTTCTAAGGTATTGTAATAACAAGAAGTTGCAGAATAAGAGGTACAAAACTCTGCAAGACAAACAGATAACACCAAATCCACAAGTCAGGGATCTTGGAGTAATAATGTCGTCGGATACAGAATTCAGAGAGCACTACAACATCAAAATTACAACGGCTAGAAAAATAATGAAAATCCTCTGGAGGAGCTTCCGCAGCAGAAAAGCAAACATCATGCTCAAATTATGGAAGAGTCTAGTCCTGCCAATAATTGAGTATTGCTCAGTACTCACAAGCCCATAGAGTAAACGAGATATTGCGAACATTGAAACTATACATTATAGAGTGTGCCACTTTTAATAAAAGTTTGAAATTTTGAGGTGCAATATTCTCATGTGGTGGTCCCTGCTACTTTATTGGCGAATATGAAGTTTTAACCCATTCTGAAAATATTTGACCCCGGATCGGGGGCATTGAAATTTTGACCCCAGCCTGTGACGAAATCATACCGATTTTTAATATGTATTTGGCCATAAAATCTTTATTTATTAACCGATTCGAATGATTCTTGTGTTAATTGATTCAGAATTTAAAGTTCTTTAGTTATTAATGTTATTGTACTTATTAATATTAATTGTTATTAGTAGTTATTAATGTTATTAATGCATTTTAATTATTAATGTTTTTGTATTTCTTTTCAGATCTTTTATTGTACTTCTTTCCAAACTATGGATAATAATGCTTATTCGCTAAGGCGAAGTGAAGTAAATGTCAGTGATGATTCCAGTGATCTTATTATTGGAAAACTTTTGACTGACATAAAAACTGGTAAAGGCAGTGTGTTGCCATCCAATGGTGATGTGTTGAAGTATTTTATTTATTTAACTAGAGAAGAATACCAAAATGCTTCTCAGGATGAAGTGATTGCGATTGCTTTGAGGAAAGTGAAGGTCGTCTGGGATATGGCAAGCATTCCTACCAAAAATGTGATAAAGAATCCTCTCCCTAAAGCCAAACTCAAAGATTTAATAAAAGAGCGTTCTTCACTAGCTCGTAACAGAGGTAAACCTAATTTTGAGCAAAAACAAAAAGACTTTCTAAGGAAGTTAGAGAAATTATTTGATATCGCGGCCAGTGACGCCTTAGATAAGATAAAAAAAGACAAGGTTAAAGACGAAAATCAAAAAATGATAGACATAACATTTCTCGAAGATCAAAGGACAGAGAGAAGATATTGTCTGGGAAATGTTGACAAAAGTTACGAGAAAAAAGTAGTGAAAAACAACACTAAATGAAAGCTACAAAAAATTTGAAAGAGAAGAAAAAGAAAGGACACTGCAGAAATTCCAAGCACTTGAAACACCATCGAAAGCCAATTCTTCTTCATCGACGTCCAGTAGTGACAACGATAACGATGACGAATTCACCGTTCCTAAAAACACACCCAAAAGACAGAAAATTTTTCGTTCCGAAAACGTATCCTCCATGGCAGATCGCCTTAACACCTCTTTGAGACAGAGGACAGCAATGACGGTAGCAGTAGCCTCTGCTTGTGGAATGGATCTAAACAAGCTGGCCTTATCTAAAAGTTCTGCCAAGCGTGCAGCAGAGATGGTTCGAGATCAAGCATCAAGACAAATAAAAGAGGATTTTATTGCCCCACCTTTCTCGGTCATCCACTGGGACAGTAAGTTGATAACAGATAAAGTAGGAGGCAAATCGGAAAGACTTACCGTGCTGGTATCGGGTGCCCCAAATTCCAAAGAGGGCAAGCTGTTGGTTGTTCCTGAAATCCCAAATACTAGTGGCGAGTCGCAGGCTACTGAAACTTTTGATATGATCAAAAAGTGGAACTTAGAGTGCCATGTTATTGGGTTTGTTTTTGACGCTACAAGCTCCAACTCAGGGCGCCATACTGGCGCCTGTAAGAGACTTGAAGAATATCTATGTAGGAAAGTATTGTGGCTTGCTTGTCGGCATCACCTATATGAGCGGATAGTCAACAGTGTGTCTGTAGAAATATTTGGAGGAAGCACCACCAGATTATGAAATTTTCAAAGAGTTCCGGGAGGAAAAGTGGCAAGGCAGTGACACAAACATAAAAGATTTCAGAACATTGAAAATCAAGGACAGAAAGCTAAGATCTAAACGGCAAGAAGTCTTAGATGCATTAACCGATTTGCTGACTGAGAATGCATTCAAACGTGGTGATTATCGGGAATGCGCTGAGTTGACAATCCAAATTTTAGGTGAAGTACCCCCAAAAGGAGTATGTTGGCTCCGTCCAGGAGCAGCCCATCGTGCACGATGGATGTCTGCAATCCTATATACCTATAAAATGTATGCTTTTAGAAACCAGGCTGGCTACGATGAGAATATGATGAAAATGCTTGAGCAGATATGTCTTTTTAATGCATTGTTCTACGCTAAAGCATGGCTACATTCAGACAACGCCGCAGATTCTTCTTTTAATGATTTAAGCTTACATCACGATCTGAAAACCTATGAAAAACATAACAGTGAAGTGGCAGGTGTAGGTTTTAAAGCCCTTAATAGGCAAATGTGGTACTTTGTGGAAGAAGTGATACCACTCTCCTTATTTTCACACAAGGTCAACAATGCAGAGAAGGCTAAGATTGCCAATGCCTTAAAAAAGTCAGAGGAAAAGATTTATGACATAAAAACTGGCCATCCAGTCTTCCCTATACTCAGGGAAGGAACCAAGCTTTCCGACCTTGCTGGTCCAAAATCATGGCAGTTTCTGAGGCTCTTTAAGAGCCTCAGAAACACGAGGACTATATTCGAGGACTATATTCGCTTAGCTTCAGTGGTGTAGTGCTGTGGGAACGCGTGGGAACGGCGTTCCCTTACTTTTTTTGGTAGACGGAACGGCGTTCCCTCACTATTTCAAATAAATCCGAACTTACAAATCTCTAACGTCATGAAATTTTAATTCCCACCCCTAGAAGAAATATGAGAAAGAATCATTAACTGTTTCATTTCTTTTAGCTTCGACTGAGGCAATGCTAGCCTATAAAGATCTGGTGAAACAGTCACCACGGCGTACCAGTTGTTAACTTTTTTTTAGTTAATCATTCCAGTTGTTAGCTATTTTTATTGATCGTACTGGATGTCGTATATCTAATGACACTGGAAATACTGCATCTTCAACCTTGGAATATATCCTAATATCCAGTGCATATGACCTCAAA
The DNA here is from genome assembly GCA_023014485.1 of Bathynomus jamesi. Taxonomy (NCBI): domain Eukaryota; kingdom Metazoa; phylum Arthropoda; class Malacostraca; order Isopoda; family Cirolanidae; genus Bathynomus; species Bathynomus jamesi. The sequence goes on along the minus strand of JAJOZX010001030.1, from coordinate 911,734 downwards.
ATATCCCTGAAATTGGTCAGATTTCAAAAGATTTCCCGGGGAGCTTACTGTGCCCCCGGACCCCCAGCTGTATGGGCTCGCCGCGCTCGCCATTGTCTCCCCCGCATCTGAGTAACACTTTCAAAATGCGTTCCCTCACTTCTTTATTTAGCACTACACCACTGTGTATATATATATATATATATATATATATATATATATATATATATCGGTGAAAAATACAGTATTAAAATCTGTTTTCACATACTGACGCGCACATTCAACACGCTGCTTCTTGTACCTGGGTGTTAATGGTGACTGAATCGTAGGTTTTCACGTCTTGCCAATTGTTTGGAGGATTCCCCATCGAGATGTTCTTGGTACATTATGTATGCCAGCCTGCTCAAAAACCTCTTTACTTGAGGACAATGGATGCTTTGTAATTTGCGCTTGATTACAGATATCTGCCGCCTTGTCACTTTTCTTATAGCTCCTTTATCACTTTGCTGCCTCAGTTTGATACCCTCCGCTACAAACTTGTTTACAGTTCGATAAGCCCTGCCAAACTGCTTCGCAATTTTAGAGTGTTGTTAAAATAATTGAATGTTGTTAAAATAATTCAATGCCCGGTTAGGTCAATTGTACGCCTTTGACGATTGGTTAGGTTAAGTCGTGATATTTTCGTTAAAACTTCTCTTTATCGAAAACACGTTTCGTTATCAGGAGATGATTTCGCTAACTCAGCTTCAGCTGCACGTGTTCGTCTCTGCCTCCATCCCCGATCAAGAAAGTAAGCGGTAAGTTGATTGGCTGATACCTAAAAGCTGATACGTAATTTGCTAGGATGTTTCTCCCTCAAGGAGAAATACTTTTAAGTAATGCATTTACTATATTGTACATACATTACTGTATACAGTATGTATAAATAACTAATGAAGTTGTAAATAAGTCACTACAATATCAGCAAGGGGAAAACTCTTTATAACGAACAACCTATCTACAACGACAGCCATTTGGCTCATATACTTATTTACAAAGAGGTTTTACCGTACTATTGTCTATACAGTATTAGCCTTATTGCACATAAACTAAGGGAAATACGGATAGGTTTCTCCGTAGATCTTCTTCAAGAAATTTTTATACAGTAGAATCCGTCCGAACAAATCTATGGAAGAACGTATCCGTGTTTCATTTACTTTATGTAAGATATAATAAATAATTAATTAAACAGAGCCCCATGTTAGGTCAAAATGTTATAATTGCCTTTTCTTTTCTTTTTTGCCTATTTTTGCGTTTACAGGTAAAAAAAAAAGCGCCTTTTACGTCATAAAGTGCCTAATTTGCCTTTCTTCCATTATTTTCTACTGTTGTTCCTTCAGAGCCCCAAGATAAGCCTATCAGTTTCCGTTATATATATATATATATATACACAGTGGTGTAGTGCTGTGGGAACGCGTGGGAACGGTGTTCCCTTACTTTTTTTTGGTAGACGGAACGGCGTTCCCTCACTATTTCAAATAAATCCGAACTTACAAATCTCTAACGTCATGAAATTTTAATTCCCACCCCTAGAAGAAATATGAGAAAGAATCATTAACTGTTTCATTTCTTTTAGCTTCGACTGAGGCAATGCTAGCCTATAAAGATCTGGTGAAACAGTCACCACGGCGTACCAGTTGTTAACTTTTTTTTAGTTAATCATTCCAGTTGTTAGCTATTTTTATTGATCGTACTGGATGTCGTATATCTAATGACACTGGAAATACTGCATCTTCAACCTTGGAATATATCCTAATATCCAGTGCATATGACCTCAAAATATCCCTGAAATTGGTCAGATTTCAAAAGATTTCCCGGGGAGCTTACAGTGCCCCCGGACCCCCAGCTGTATGGGCTCGCCGCGCTCGCCATTGTCTCCTCCGCATCTGAGTAACACTTTCAAAATGCGTTCCCTCACTTCTTTATTTAGCACTACACCACTGCTTAGCTTCTTACGTACGAGACATGAAGGTAACAAAACGATACGGCTGAAAGCGGGGTGAAACTTATTGAAGATTATGCTAAGAGCCTCACCATTAATGAACAGCAACGCCATTTCCTCCTTCAACTTGTTGAAAATGAAAGACGCCTTCTTCCAGACATCTACAAGAAGAGCAGTTTGCGAAACTACTTGAAAAAATAAAAGGTGTGTTCTATATACTGTTTCATGCATTAAAATATTTTCAGTATTTAATCTGGGTTAATATTATGAATTATTATTAACAATTTCTCCTTTCTTCAGGGTCTTCGACGGCAACCGAATTGGCAATAAACTGGCAAGGAGGGTTCAAAGGAATGTTTAAGATAGCGGAAACGGAAGGTGAAGACTACTGGTCTTGACTACAATCCCTGAGACTCTACTCTCTCGAAAGAAGGCGCGAGCGGAACACAATAATATGCATATAGAAAATACTTGAAGGCTTTGTCCCTAACCTTAGAAATGAAATAGAAACAAACTGGAATGAGAGAAGAGGCAGATTTTGTACAGCCCCAGCTGCTGTTGGACAAGGGGCCATGAAAACGAGGATGGAAAATACCCTCAGAATACGAGGCCCAAAGTTTTTCAATGCCCTACAAAAAGAAGTGAGGAATCTCCAGCACACCGACCTGAATAACTTCAAGAACCAGCTGGACAGATTCCTGTGCGAAGTCCCTGACCAGCCATGCGTGGCTGACTACGATGGCAGGAGATCAGACAGCAATTCCCTCCTTCATCAAATCCTGCAAATGAGGCGGGATGCTGCAGAGGGGTCGACCGCAGGTTGATTCTGAACCGTCGTTCGAACTCGCATAAAGTAAGTAAGTTAACACAAAGTAAGTACTGTATATTGTGTTAGCGCTTTTACTTTGTTTTAGTCACTGAGGATGGAAGCCGCTGTCTTCAAAACGTTTGGAATTAAAGGAAAGTTTAAACGTTTGGTGTCTGTGCCTATGTCCTCCTCTTCATATTATATATATATATATATATATATATATATATATATATATATATAGGGGTGGTATATGTGTGGGTGTGGGTGCGCGCGCACACAGTAAATAATATTACTGATTCATAACTAGCCTGACTTTAAGTAAAGAAATGTATGTAAATAATTTAGTATTCATGATGATAACGAAGGTCTTTTATCTGAAGCGACGCCTGTTTCTGTAAATAAAGAAATAAAAATAACCTTTGTTTACTGGACGAATTTTTAGCTTCTCTTTGTTCCTGAATTCCGTTCACTGAGGACTCGAACTTGTGTGTGTACGTTTCAGAAATTAGATACTCTACACCGTCAGATTTTCTCTATAAACATAGCAGACACTTTGATTATTATAATCAGCAAGAAAAGCAGGAAAATGGTACAGCGCTTAGGCCAACTAATGCTGGCACCCATTGCACTAATTCCTCGATTGTTATTATTAGTAGGGGTGGGGGAATCTAACATTTTTTGTATGACGAGTGGTTTCTATGGCAATTTTGGCTGCTGAATACAAATCCGTCTAATTCTTAGACTTGAAATGAATTTTTGACCTGGTTCAGTGGTTTTTTTTTCAAAATGGCGGCCAAAAAAATCGATTTTTTTTTAAATGATAAAAAAAACCGTTACCCTTCATATGTAATATGTCTTTTCATATGTTTTCATGGTCGCTGAACTCGAAAATGGACAAATGAGAGACATTAGGAGTGTGGTTCAGCAGAGAGATGACGAAAAATTTAAAAAAATGCCCGATCCATATCGAACATAAAGGATGAATGAGGCCTCCCACCTCTAAACCTTTATAACTGATAGAAAAAAATAATTAGTTGATAAATGCTTGCTATATTTTTAATCATGGTTATGTTCATTCTTCAATGTTGTTAAACATCTACTGTGTCGTAATACTGATGTTTTATTTAGGCTTACTTTAGTGTTTTGGCTTGTTCTGGTGTTCTGGTGTTTGGCTGCTTTCTCTTTTGTGGTTTCTAGTACTATCAATGTTGTGCTAATTTACTTCAATAATAATTGTATATATTACTTTAATAATAATATAGTATATATACTTTAATAATAATAGTAAATAATATATCAAATACAATATTTGATATAATCTAATAATAATAATATATGTGATACATCTAGCATGACTATAATTTGTATTACCTATCATATTTCGGTGTTATATGCCAACTTATGGGGTTTTACTGTACTTGCAGATCCTAATGCTTAGTGACTGCTGATTGGTAATGATGGCTGGCGAAAGGAAATCACGTAGTGCCGCCAGAAAAGAACATTTTGGGGAAACCGTCACAGAAGTGGACGGATTTAAACCGACTGGAAAGTTTTCACCAGGGACAGTTGTGATTGGTAGGATGCTTGCACTGCAAAAAAGAATTAAAAGGACAGAAAGAGTCAATGACTCGAGATGATGCCAGCAAGATAGTTGCAAGTGAACTAAGACGAGATTGGATTAATAAAAATGTCTATCCCATGCATGAAAAAACAGTGGCGAGAAAAATAAGAGACGATTATGAACATTTATACAAACTGAAAAAGAATGAACGCTGCCAACAAAAACCTAAAAGTTTCGAATGGTACCAAGAAGCGAGCGGCTTTAATCACCAGCTCACTAAGAACGCCTACAACATTAGAACTGACGATGAGGATTACGAAGCAGAACTTGCAGAAGAATTTGGGGTCAAAATGACTGATGAGGATAAGACTTTTTTTTAGGATGATTGCTTTGGTGCGTATAAAGCCATATGTACAAATGCAGTACCAAAAGATTGGGTGAGACAGAAAAAGAGGAAAGAAACTCGTGAAAGATCAGCGGAGAAAAAGCGAAAAGCAACAGAAAGCAATTTGAGAGAGCAAAGGGAGCTAGAGGGATCAAAAATTATTGACATGTTAGCAACTTCAGTCGGTTCTGAAAACGATCCGAGTTTTGAAAAACCAACAACGGCAAAGACAGGTCCTTCTACTGATCGTACACTACGCTCGTCGGAAGAAAACCTAAGCAAGGAGAAGAGTAAAGAGCAACAAGCTGCATTTCTGACATTGAAAATCAGAACTGACAAAACAAGTCTGAACGAAAACTTGATGCGGTGTATAGTCCAGTGTCTTGACGTGACAAGAATTTTTCCTAAAGAGCTTTCGAGAGTGATAGTAAGAGTAGCTTACATCGTTTTTGATCAAGATTGGAAGCTGAAGGTAGATGATAATGAGAAAGATTGTGAGGGTGAGATGGAGAGTGAAGACGAAGAGTTACAAGTCCGTCACCAGTATTCAATTCAGACTTGACGTATGTATATCCGAGCCGCAGATCAATAATGCAATACTTGGAAGATGCTTCATACTTGAATCTAGAGTATGTCGCTCAATAAATCCTGAACAAAGAGGACAACGTTGTGAGTGTAGGACTTGACGATACGACGAAGGCTGCTGGCCACCGGTGTACCACGTGAAGGCTGACCACATTACCATCGTTGGTCTATATGGCATGAAAAAGTCGCTGACAGCTGGATATCTGGAAAGCATCAGCCATTCCGGAGAGGATGGAGCCAGAGCTTACGAATTCAAATTGAGTTGTCTAGCCGTACTAGCAAATTCTACCACTGACGAACTCAAATCTCAAATAGGCTTCTGGATGTCTGATCGAGCTAGTGAATGTGGAGTACTTTTACAGCATCTTGGAATTGAATCAAACAAGATCTTGAAGTGCTGCGCTCATATCAGTTTAGGAGTAGATCACACTGTAGATAAAGTGTTTAAAAACACGGAACAGAAAATCGGAGTACATAATCTACTTCAAGTTACGGCAGGAGAAAAAGTTTTCTGTTCTCCTGGTTCTTCCATTCATACTTTGGGACTCATTGCAATTGCTAAATTTCTCACTCCCAGCCACGCCTCCCATTCGGTATCCCTATATAATGACTATAAATCTTGGATGGTGGATAATGGACTCAAATGTGATGGAGTCAATGGATTCGTGGCAAACCGGTTTGGGAGAATCGCCGAGTTAGTAAAAGAATATTTGGCGAGGCGAGACTCCATCCAAGCTTTCTTTGATGCCGTAGTAGATGTTAACAGTAACAAGCTAGTTCTCGCAGTGTCAACTTTCATCCAAAGTCAATAGTTCATGTGTTATTCCAAAATTTATTCAATGATGGGTGAAGTGATGATTTTCCCTATGATGGAGCTTCTTGGAATTGACAAGAAGGGTGACGAGAAAAGTGAAAGAACTTGGTCTGGAGTAAAACGTTTCTTTGAAGGTAAGATGGTTGAATTGAATGACCTGATGGTTGTAAGGAAGGAACAAGCCAGATCTGGTAAAGATAAACGTGAAACTCTAGTTCTAGAGGAAGTCACGATGACGCTAATCCAGACTTGAGATATGCCCCTCTGACAAATTTAGGATGCGAATCAGAATTTTTAAAACTTGACAACTGAATCAGGGTCATTCAAACGCACTCGAGAAAAAATGTTATTGTGACTAACGGACTTCTGATAGACTCTTCGTTCGAATCAAACTCTCTTGAGGATAGGAAGGCATCCTGGAAATGGGCCAGGGGTTCAGAAAAAGTCAAGAAAGTGAAGAAATTAGAGGAAGATTTTCTAGCTACTGTGCATGCTGCAAAGAAATTGTGGTTAATATTCGTTTTAACGTCCCTTTCGTTTTCGATAGAAAGAGTTAATTTTCTGCTATTTTCACTCTTGATATGCGTTCAACTATCTTTCTACATTCTTGGAAAGTAATTTTTTTGGAGGAAATAACGAAAATAAAATTTGATGAAAAATTAAAAAAAGATGACGATGGCGTGATGGCGATGACGTCACGCCGCAGTTGACCAATCACCATGCGCATTTTAAAACTGACCAATAGCGCACATACTTCCAAACCATTCAAGACGTTTATAATAACGACGACGCGGCGTTGGAGATATTCAAGGTTAGGTTAGGTTAGGTTAGGTCCCCTCCTTCCCCCCCCCACCCAAAACCCCCGATTCCACACGGGTTCCCCTATAATTGTCGATACGAAAACATATTTTCCTGGTGTATTTTTGTGTTTTCTTCAAATCTGACCCTTCATTTTCCAGTAAAAATCATTTTTGGAGAATATGTGAGATCGTCATTTCCTCAAAAATGGGAATTTTCCCGAGGAAATGAAGGTCAGATTTGAACAAAACACAACAAAATACACCAGAAAAATATGTTTTCGTGTCAAAAACGAAGGAGCAGTTAAAACGAATCTTTACCGAAATTTTCCCTATTGAAAAAAGAAGAACTCAAAAAGAAAAATGCTGGCAAAATATTGGCGTTTTTGAAAAATTGCAAGAAACATGGAGGACCTATAACTCCAAACAACCTGGATGCTCTGTACAAACTGAACAAAAAGCAGCTCCTCACAGAAATTGCCTATTTGAGACTCACCATCACGCCAGATATTCGTCAAATGAGAAGTGTTAAAGTGAGAGATGGGAAATTAAAATGGAAAAACTTAGTATAGATGAACTGAGAAATTCTATTAAGAATGCCTTACGACCAGAGGACAATGTTACTAGTGATATTGATAGTTTATTGAACAATGTGTTGTAAATATGATGATTTCATCATTTGAATTACATCATGGAACTGATATGAATACCTTGCGTTTCTTCTGTACGTGATATTTTAATAAAATAATACCTTTCTTTTCCATTTTTTGCCTTAACCGCTAAACCACGCTTCGAATGTCTCTGATTTGTTAATTTTTAAACTCAGCTACCCTGAAAACATATGAAAAGACGTATTACATATGAGGGGTAGCGGTTTTCTTAAACATCAAAAAGAGAAAACTATATTTTTGTCCGCCATTTTGAAAAAAATCCACTGAACCAGGTGAAAACTTCATTTTAGGTCCAAGAACCAGCAAGATTCGTATTCAGCAGCAAAAATGGCCGTAGAAACCACTCGTCTTGTTGGCAATTTCCAAAAAAAGACATTATTCCCCCATCCCTATTATTAGCACCATTGGGATTCGAACCCCCGACCTCAATATCTTTACTTAGTTTATAGGGAAACAGTGTAACGCCTTTTAATTATGTTCTGTTATTATTATTATTATTATTGTTATTATTATTATTATTGTGGATTTACATATGCGTAACTTAAAATGGTTAGGAAGTCCGATTACTGCCCACCCAATGGCATTCCCATTAACATTCGTGTCCACAATTGAGAATGTACAAAAGTGAAAAAATCCATATTTGAGAAAAGCGTTTCTTGATTTGGGAAACAATATTACTACATTCCCACTCACGGCAAACGGCGCTGAATGGGAACGTTTAATATTTTCTAACCTAACCTAACATTAGCCTAACAAATTAGAACCTAACCTAACATTAGCCTAACCAATTAAAACCTAACCAATTAAAACCTAACCAATCATAAACTAACCAATCATAACCTACCCTATCGTCTCCTAACCAATCATAACCTAACCTATCGTATCCTAACCCATCATAACCTAACCTAACCAATCGTAACCTAACCCGGACCAAAGTGGGAAAGGCCGTGGATGAGAATGAGAATGACATGAATTGAGAACAGACCGATTTGAAAATGCCTCCTTTGATATCACTACTTACGGATTTTCCACTCTTGGGCGAAGAACGAAATGGTAATGATATTGGTGGGGAAGAAACCGTTAAGAAGGAGTTAAACAACCTCAGGCATTATTATTATTATTATTATTATTATTATTATGAGTAGCACTAGTCGTATGGGGCACGTTTTACCCAAAGAAAAATAATAGAGATACAGTAAGTTAATTAATGAAACTAAATATAGACGCAACTAAGAATTCACTTAGTTAATAAATAACTAAAAATTTATATAGTTATTTAATTTCGGTAATTAACTAAGCATTTAGTTAAGTAATTAATTAAAGGGTTTCTAATATTACTGTGAAGTTTATGAGCCACCTTCATAAAAGGCAATTAAGTGAGAAGTTCAAGTAACGTCTCAATAAAAAAGTCAACAAAAGGAGAAAATATTCAAAATATTTCGAAGTTAAATTTTTCATAGTTTCTCAGGAAATTATGAAGGTAAGTTTTTCCAATTTGGGGGTTTGGGGTTTTGGGGACAGTGAGGGAAGAGAGGAAGGAAGAAGAGAAAATATCACTTTGCTTTCATCTTTTAATGAAAAAAAAAAAAGAAATAAGATTTACTCTCAATTTCAGAATTAAAATTCTTTTATAAAGTAAAAATTATATCCTCTCACCTTATACTGAAAACAAGTAACAGGATATATATATATATAATATTATATATATATATATATATATATATATATATATATATATATATATATATATATATATATATATATATATTTTATATATATATGTGTGTGTGTGTGTGTGTGTGTAATTTTCCATCGAAAAATATCCCGTACATTGAGAAAACAAATTCTACGAAAGAAATAAAAATATATATAATATTACATCTCAGTATACAATTTCCACCCTAAAATAGCAACAAAGAACTGTCAATATTATTTCAGAACAGACGGAACAGACTACGACCTTGCGGGGCTTCGTTTTTCGGTAATTAAACTCTGTTCATCCTCCGTTTGTCATTTTTGGTCTGAAAGGCGGACATCACATTCGTCTTGATACAATTACAAGGAAGCAATATATATATATATATATATATATAATATATATATATATATATATACTGCATTTATATATATATATATATAATATATATATATATATATATATATATATATATATATATATAAATATAATATATATATATTACTTGAATTGGACGTTTGAATGTAGAAGATTAATTAAATACGATGTTTGGTTGGTTTCCAGACACCTCTGCTTCGTTAAGGTGTAATAATATTAGGTCACGTGGGTTCGCTTGCCCCCTTTTATCATTCTGTTGTGGGTTAGTGTGAATGGTCTGTTGATGAGCGTCGAGGATATATAGAGAGTGGCTATTCAATCATAGACTTTTATTGTTAGGTTAAATCTTAATCTTAATCTTAATCTTAATCAGGTTAAACCTTATTTAATCATTGGCTTTTATTTTTTATTCAATCTGAATGCTAAATAATTTGAGTTATTTTGGGTTTGGCCATTTCGAAGCTTCTTTGGGGAGAAGTGAGTGACTGAGGGAAAGTGTGTTTCTTATTGTTTTATCTCTGTAGTCCTTCTTCCGGATTCCTAAATCCCGTCAGCTACATGAGCTATTATAGGTACATGGTGTAAAGGGGTTTACATAAGTTGGGGGATATAAATGGATATTCTTTTCGAAAACAATTATTTGGACAAAACAGGATTATACAATTACGGGTTCTAATGATATATATATATATATATATATTATATATAAATTTATATATATAGGTGCTTGAAAAAAAGGATCACCTGAAGATCAGGGCCCCCAGCCTTCTTTATAAGGATAACTAACGAAAATATCACGACCTAAGTTAACCAATCGTTAGGTCAACTGTACGCCCTTGACGATTGGTTAGCTTAGGTCGTGATATTTTCGTTAGTTAGCTTTTAAAGCTAACTAAAGAAGGCTGAGGGCCCTGATCTTCAGGTGATCCCCAAAAAATGTACTACTTATATAGTGCTAATATGTCATTCCTTATCAAGTTATCACTTATCGTTTGTGTTTTTTTTTATGGTTTATGTATTTGTGTGTTTATTTGCTTGTTTTTCAATAATAAAGTCGTTTTTTCAGTGATTGTGTGAGTGATTAATGAGTGAACCCCATTCACTGGAAGTGGCTACAAGGTTTACATTAGAGCAACGCAGATTTGGAGTACGCGATCCAATTTTGGAATCCTCATATGCGCAAGGATATTGACAAAATCGAAATAGTTCAAAGACTAGCAACTAAGACGATTCCGTGGCTTAGGTCAAAGTCGTAGGAGGATAAGCTTAATGAGTTAAAATTGACTACACTCGAGACTAGGAGGCTAAGGGGTGATCTAATCCAGGTTTTTAAAATAATGAATGGGTTCGATAATGTAAATAGAGATAGCTTTTTCGAAATAGCACAGTACAGTAGAACTAGAAATAACGGGTGTAAGCTGACAAGTAGAAGGTTCGAGACAGAAGTTGCCAAAAACTTTTGTACGCATAGAATAGTAAATAGCTGGAATAGTTTGCCGGTAGAAGTAATTAGTAGCACGTCTATAAACATGTTTAAAAATCGATTAGATACATGTGTTGATAGATTAGATATAGTTTAAGGTAGTAAAATTAAGGTTTTTATGGTTCGGAACCTACATAAAATTGTAGATCCCCTCCGCCACCACGGAGAACATGCGCAATACACAATTACAAACACGGTTAGGTAGACTAGCCGTGAGTGGATCCTAGGGTCTTTGCTGGTTTGAAACATTATAACATTATGATAGTTCGAAGATATCATCATATCTTTTGAACTAAACAAGAATCGCGGGACTTCAAAAATAACTCTCTCCTTGCAGTACTCTCAAATAAAGGGCCTCAAATAGCTTGTCTTCCCTTAAACGAATTGTCCAGCGAGGTAAAATAAGGAGACTAAAGTGGTTACGAAGGATGAAGATGGACGAGGCAGTTTTTTTGTGTATTTTAAAATGCTCTCAAAATACACGGTCGCAGATAAGCTCAAAATAATGGTCCCTGTCATGATTTTTTTTTATATTTGAGTCAACGATACGCGGATCACAGGATAAACACGCCCCATTGTAGAAACTTCATTACAAAATCGGTTTCTGAAATTAGTTTAGAATCTGTATTTATATCAATTATAGTTCTAAAAAATTACATTTTACTTTTTGTTCAAGTATTTTGTATTATAGATGAGGTATTTCAAATACATTAAATTAATACACTAATTAATTATTTTATATATATATATATATATATATATATATACAGACTATATACAGGGTGGGCCGTAAGTTTCCATACATAGGAAAAATTAAACGTTTGTTTTTATGTTTCAGATACCCTAAGAATATGCGTTTGACGAAAGAGCAACGAATTGAAATCATACTGATGGCTGGGTCGGGAAGCAGTCGCATGGTTGCAATGAATTTTAACAGACAACATGGAACGAACATCACACACGACACTGTGGCAAAACTTATTAACAAGTTTCAGAAAAACTGGAAATGTTGCAGATCAACCGCGAAGTGGTCCAAGACGTACAGCCACCGATGAAGACACAACAGCTACGATACTTACAGCGCTTACACGGAGTCCCAGAAAAAGTACACGACGGTTGTCTGCAGAAAGTGGTGTCAGCAGATCGAGTATCAGGCGCATTTTGAAAGCAAACAAATGGCATCCATACAAATTGCATATGGCACAGCATTTGAGTGAAGACGACCCGGATAGACGGATGGAATTCTGTGAATGGGCATTAACCAAAGTGAACGAGGATGCAAACTTTCTATCTTTGGGGGCACTTGAAGGCCATGGTGTATCAGGAAAAGATACGAGACATAAATCATCTAAAGGAACGTATCACCAACGCCATTACAAGCATAACGTCAACTGTGCTAATGCGTGTTCATCAACAGTGGGAACACGTATTGAAATGTGTTTTCAAAACAATGGCAACCATGTAGAGCATATTATATAAATAAAAATGGTTGTCCATAAAAAAATGTTTATTTTTCCTATGTATGGAAACTTACGGCCCACCCTGTATATATATATATGTCTGTGTGTGTGTGTGTGTGTGTGTTTCGTGGCCATCTAGCTTTTGGCAACGCCCATGACCCCTGATTAGCCGAAAGTCGGTGACGTGGGAAATAATTAACCAACGTAGAACGACCACCTAACCTAGTGTACGCCTAACCCGGGCATAAGATTCACCCTGTGTGACCAGACATATAAAATGGGCAGATCACTGACTTTGTAAAAAATATGGTACTCACGAAATTATATATATATAAATATATATATAATAAAATTTATATATATATATATATATATATATATATATATATATATATATATATATATATCAGCTATTAAGTGGTTGCAAGGAAATCGTAACTTAATAATGAAATGGAACACGACAGACAAATGAAAAATCATTTTCAATTTTTAATTGACACGAAATCCTTATTTATTTATTTATTCATAAACTAAACCTCATATCATTTCCGATGAATCTTTGATTGAACTCCTTTTGTGTTTCAACTGAGGTTACCCAATCCCATTTTGTATTTATTTTATAATAATATTTAATGTCTGTTCTCGTCCTTTTTTTCCTTTTAATGTCGTAAATAAGAGAAAAGTTACTTAAGAAAAGAATTCGAATCAGAAACAATGTTTACGTCAATTTTTGTTTGATCGACTTTTGAAACGTTAAAATTCAGGAAGTGTTTTTTTACTTTATATTTTTTTAATATTTTCCACTTTGTCTTCAACTAAGAAAATATGTTAAAAAATGTTAATAGCATTTTTTTATTATTATTATTATTATTATTATTATTATCGTCATTGACTGATTCTTATTAACGCAAAGGAAATTTGCACGTATATTAGTATTAACGTGTTATTATCATATTAACGAATTATTTGCAATAATTTGAAACTGGGCTTGAATCGATGTAGCAAATTTGAAAATGATTAATTCTAAGTGAATATAATATTATAGGCGTTTAATCGAAACGAAATCTATTTTAAATTAATTTATTTCGTTTCATTTTAACAAAAGTGAATTTTGAATATTTTGTTAGCCTAAAATCGAAGCACATTTTTTGTTTAAAGTAAATAAGGAGTTTTTCAGGTGTAAAATAACGTGTCAATAAAAAGTGACATCGAGAAAATGACTTTAGCCAAGATCCATCAAGCGAGGAACAAACTCGATGACCTCCTAAAATCGTTTACAACAATCTTTTAAAATACAGTTTTAAAGATAAATTGTCTCTTTTATGGGATCAGGTAAAGAGTTCCTTAAGACTGTTGTTACTTGATACCGGAAATCTGCCTTCATGGTGTTTTCTCTCGGGCTTCGTCGGAGCTACGACGTAATATCGTTACCCGTAAGATCAGCGGAGTTAAACGACATTGAGTCTACTCAGTAGCTCGATAGAATACGCGTCGTGGCCCTGTCGTAACCCAGCAAGGAATGGGAGATTTAGTAAATGTCAATAAAACGTTTATAACGTTTACTAAATGTCCCATTTCTTGCGGGGAACATTGCTTTCCGATATATTAGCAAAGTTAAGCAACGCTAGGTCTTTTTATTAGTTGAATTGGTGACCGTCATGTGTCCAAATGATGTAGCGATCCACGATTGGGATCCCACTTAAAGCTGTAGGTCCCTTCCGTCATATGACCTTTGAAGTTACGAGGGGGTTTAATAACTCCAAATTAAACAGCGGGCCTATGCATTTCCTTTGAGGAACACCAACACTATTTTAACTTTATCAGAACATACATCAGTTTTGAAAGCAACTTGTTTTCTGTTCGACAAAAATGATAAAAAATGCCTCTTTTTCTGTACCCAGTAAGTTTTTGTAGTGATATCTCTGAGTTAACGCTATCATTAATGTCTCTTCAGTAGATTTGACAGTACAATTTGAGTTGAGATAAGATTCGATCAGGTCGCAGCATGTTGAGCGGTGTCTTGGATTTTTGTTCCAGACATGCTCATGACTGTTTGTAATAGTGGGTCTTCTTTGATTTTCGGGACGTTTGATTGTTTGTAGAAAAAAACATTGTTAAATCCTCCTTTGCTCTTGAATTTTTTTTTATGTAAATATTCATTATTTCTTTAGATTTCCTCAATATATATATACTTCGGTGGTGTAGTGTTCAGCATTGTTGACTACGAATTTACCGGCCACGGGCTCGATCCCCGGCGAAGTTAGATTGCGTTCAGCTCACCTCATTGTTCATCCTTCTAAACTAAAGAAAATTAGTTAGTAGATAAATGGGTACCATGGGTAGCCTAGGGCTAAGACGCTGGGCTACTTATCGGGAAGTCGTGAGATCGAATCCGTGTGAGAATTTTTAAATTTTTTACTTCCTGGTGGGTCGTGGTGCGAATTTCACGTTTAGTTTAACGTGAAATTTGACGTTAACAAGTTTGACCTTCATCAGAATAAACAATTCGGCCGGAAAGAAAACTAAAGTTATATATATATATATATGTATATATATATATATATATATCAAAGCTATTGACTTCTCCTTAGGGAACCGGAGCTTACAGATGAAAAGAAGGATCAACACAACGGCAAACATTTTCATTTATTTGTACATCAGACGTTTCGACAAATCTTTTGTCATCATCAGTGAGTTAAGTCTTAAAACCTTAAAACAAAATTGAAAAGTGAAAGTTACATCAATACAATATTAAGACCATTAAAATTAAAACCTTAAAGCAAAATGAAAATTGCATCAATACAAAATTAAAAACAATTAAATTTCATCACTATAAAACTAAAATTAAATTAAATTTCATCACTATAAAAACTAAAACTAAATTACCTCAGTAGGTAAATACACAATGTTTACATCCACCTCCATACTTGGCAAAGTCTAAGAGAACACTAGGTTGTCAGAGGATTAGAAAGGGTGTATCTGTGAAACACGGTTGGTTGTCAAAAGAGTCGTAATTTGTAGGATGAGCTATTATTATTAAGGGAGGGTTTGTTTCTATAGATGTACAAAGATTCTAAAATTCGGAGTTCTGTAAGGTTATTGGATCTAGTTAAAATTTCAAACTGAGTTTTGTGAAGGGGATGGTCGTTTTCATCACTGTGGTTTCTAATTGCGGATTGTGGAGGGCTACTGAGGGGACGGTTGGTACGGACTGACAAGCCCAAATGTTGAGAAAGGCGCACCTCCAGTTGGAGTTGAGTGCTGCCAATATACGCAGCCTTACAGCTGTCGCACGTGTATTTGTAAACAACATTGGGGCATACAGTTTTGGGGAATTCATCTTTGAACTTTAAAAAATTTGATAATTTAAGTGGTTGACGAAGGCGAATCTAAAATTTATTTGGGGATAACTAGACTTGAGTAGTTTGGACAATTCACCTCGAATACGCAATGATAAGTAACCATAAAAAGGTAATTTAATATATCTGGTTTCTTTTGTACTGTAGTTACGGGGAGTTTAGTATCAAAAGTGTTATTTAAAAATTTCTTTAATTGGTTATCGAATAAATGAGAAGGGTAGTAATTGTTAATAAAGTACTGTTTTAAAAATTTAAATTCTTCGTTTAACGAAAAGTAATCCGAACAAATACGGTAACTTCTTGTTAATAATGTTACTATAGCACTAATCTTATATTTATAAAACATACAACTTAAATAATTGGTTCCCAAGCCAGTAAAAGTTTGTTTCCGAAATAGTGAAGTATGGAACTTATTATGGGCCCGTTTAACTAAAACATCCAGGAAAGGTAAACTATTATTTGTTTCGTTTTCACACGTGTACTTAATATTACTATGTTGTTTATTAAGATAATCAAGAAAAAGTTTTACGTGTGAAGGATGGTTAAATATTAAGAAAGTGTCATCCACGTATCTTCTGTAATATATGGGTTTAAAACTACTAGGACAATTATAATTTTAAACCCCATAAGGTGTTTTCTCCCCTCTTTAATAAGCAAGATTTTAAAATTCTTAATAATTTGAAAAAGGATAACTCTGTCATCATTACAAAACCGGATAAGGGTAAAGGAGTAGTGCTGATTGATTCAACAGTTTACATAAATAGAATGGAGACAATTTTGTCGGATACGTCTAAATTTAAAAGGGTAAAAGAGAATGTTCTGTCTAAATTACTAAAACTCGAAGATAAACTTAATAGGTGTTTGCGTAAATTAAAAAATAGTAATATTATTGCTGACAATACATACAATTTTTTATTTGCTTCTGGTTCTAATCCAGGAATTCTATATGGTTTACCTAAAGTCCACAAGCCAAATTTCCCACTAAGACCTATTCTTTCGGCATGTGGTACATTCAATTATAACTTAGCCAAATTCTTCGTTCCCTTGCTTTCAAAACTCACCTTTAATGATTATTCTATTAACAACTCGTTTGATTTTGCTAAAGAGATAAAAGAGATCAATCATGCCGATTCTCTTACTATGGCCAGTTTTGATGTCTCATCATTGTTTACTAATGTCCCGTTAAAAGAAACATTAAATATCATACTAAATAAGTTATTCACTACTGATAATACTCTTATTAATGGCCTCACTCAGACTCAATTTAAAAACCTTCTCGAAATAGTGTGTTTTGATAATCTTTTCTTATTTAATAGCAACCTTTACAGCCAAATTGATGGGGTAGCTATGGGTTCCCCGTTAAGCCCAACACTAGCAAATGCATTTCTTTGCCATTACGAAGAAATTTGGTTGGAAAATTGTCCTAGTAGTTTTAAACCCATATATTACAGAAGATACGTGGATGACACTTTCTTAATATTTAACCATCCTTCACACGTAAAACTTTTTCTTGATTATCTTAATAAACAACATAGTAATATTAAGTACACGTGTGAAAACGAAACAAATAATAGTTTACCTTTCCTGGATGTTTTAGTTAAACGGGCCCATAATAAGTTCCATACTTCACTATTTCGGAAACAAACTTTTACTGGCTTGGGAACCAATTATTTAAGTTGTATGTTTTATAAATATAAGATTAGTGCTATAGTAACATTATTAACAAGAAGTTACCGTATTTGTTCGGATTACTTTTCGTTAAACGAAGAATTTAAATTTTTAAAACAGTACTTTATTAACAATTACTACCCTTCTCATTTATTCGATAACCAATTAAAGAAATTTTTAAATAACACTTTTGATACTAAACTCCCCGTAACTACAGTACAAAAAGAAACCAGATATATTAAATTACCTTTTTATGGTTACTTATCATTGCGTATTCGAGGTGAATTGTCCAAACTACTCAAGTCTAGTTATCCCCAAATAAATTTTAGATTCGCCTTCGTCAACCCACTTAAATTATCAAATTTTTTAAAGTTCAAAGATGAATTCCCCAAAACTGTATGCCCCAATGTTGTTTACAAATACACGTGCGACAGCTGTAAGGCTGCGTATATTGGCAGCACTCAACTCCAACTGGAGGTGCGCCTTTCTCAACATTTGGGCTTGTCAGTCCGTACCAACCGTCCCCTCAGTAGCCCTCCACAATCCGCAATTAGAAACCACAGTGATGAAAACGACCATCCCCTTCACAAAACTCAGTTTGAAATTTTAACTAGATCCAATAACCTTACAGAACTCCGAATTTTAGAATCTTTGTACATCTATAGAAACAAACCCTCCCTTAATAATAATAGCTCATCCTACAAATTACGACTCTTTTGACAACCAACCGTGTTTCACAGATACACCCTTTCTAATCCTCTGACAACCTAGTGTTCTCTTAGACTTTGCCAAGTATGGAGGTGGATGTAAACATTGTGTATTTACCTACTGAGGTAATTTAGTTTTAGTTTTTATAGTGATGAAATTTAATTTAATTTTAGTTTTATAGTGATGAAATTTAATTGTTTTTAATTTTGTATTGATGCAATTTTCATTTTGCTTTAAGGTTTTAATTTTAATGGTCTTAATATTGTATTGATGTAACTTTCACTTTTCAATTTTGTTTTAAGGTTTTAAGACTTAACTCACTGATGATGACAAAAGATTTGTCGAAACGTCTGATGTACAAATAAATGAAAATGTTTGCCGTTGTGTTGATCCTTCTTTTCATATATATATATATATATATATATATATATATATATATATATATAACAAAAATGACGTAACGAGGATTCTATTTTACACCCATCAGGGTTCGAATCCTGGTGGGGGCATTTTTTGTTTGATACAAAAATCTCATGTCTCATGCGTGCTATTCGATATATATATATATATATATATATATATATAATATATATTATACACACACAAAAGTATAATTTTTCGCTGTCATTTGGACTATTACACCACAGTAAGATTACTTGCAAGCATCTTTTATGAGATCGTTATGAGAAGACGTAGCGTTTTATCACGCCAAATGGTGTAATATAAAAGTGAATATCTTTATTTCAATCTTAATACACGTATTATTTTTAGGCTTTAATAAAATCTTCATTTTTACTGTTACAAATGCTACGCTTTGAAAATAATAGAAGAACTTGTACCTAAATTTATGATAGACTCTAGATTCTAGAACCATCTAAATCACATTGGAAAATAGGAAAGACAGAAGATATAGCTACTGTTCCCGAACTAAAGGCTAAGCAAGGGGCATCCTCAACTCTGAAGGAAAATAATTTTGTTGTCAAAGGAAAGGGGAAAAATTATTCAATCGGTTACGCAAAGAAATTAGGAACGCCACCGATGTCGAAGTGAAAGTTTTCAAAAAAACACTATAGACACATACAGTAGCTTAGGGCAATCCCATATAAGCCTGGTGTATCTGGCTATTTGAGATGGAGAGCTCAAGAAAGCAATTTTGTTTTCCACCTCGCCTGTTCTAAAGGTTGGGCCATGAGCTTGACCTCCGTGTGGCGAGGAATCATCTCACTGAATTTCTCCAAGATTCCAAATTATACAAACCAGAAAGTTGAAGAGAGAATTCTAGTTCAGGAAACATAATATATATATATATATATATATATATTATATATATATATATATATATTAGGGTGGCCTCTACCCCCCAAAAAAAATGAAAATGAAAAATATATTACTCATGACATTTGTCCATATTACCCAACTATACCATTGTTGAAAATAAGAAACTGGATCGATTCGTGCATATCTAGAGGTGGCGCAACTCGAAGCCTTAGTATCATTAATACAGGTTGGGGTAGCAAAATTCTTCAAACTTATAAGAGACGTTATCACCAATGGAACTCTACATTCTATATGCCATTATGCCACAACGACTTCTTCAACGAAAAACTGCGGTTGTTGCATATGTCTCGGACTATGACATACTGCAGCAACCTTCAGTAGTCATCAGTGGACTCTAATTCAGTGTGTTGTAAAGATTCTTAGTCGATGTGAAAAGTTAACGAATGACTTTTCCTCCGATTCTTCTTGTCTTCACATAATGGTCTCGTGGCATTTTTGCCTAACATAACTGATGATGCAGGTGTTCAACTGTTCATACTGTGAAAAACGATTTAATAGAAAATTTACAGAATCGTTTCAGGCAATGGAAGGCAGACATTACTCGCATGATTTGTCAGGTTTTAAATTCTCGTTTCAAATTTGCTTGCATAACAGTGCCTGAATTTGTTAAAAATGAGATAATCATTATGTATGCATCACCTAACGCTAGTCCTACACGTAATATAACCTATGGCGATGAAGCAACTGATTTTGTTTCACGAAAAGATCAAGAACCTTTGAAAAAGAAGCCGAAGGTTAATTTATGGAATTATTTCGATAGGTTGTGCCTCCACCTATCAAAAATAGTCAGAAAAGTTATCAAAAAGAATTAGACATCTATTCAAAGGAGCCACGAGTCAGTCGCTACCCAGGGTGCCCATTTATCTACCAACCAATGTTTTTATTGTCTAGAAGAATGAACAGCTAGGTTTTGCTGCGCGCCACCTGACATCACCGGGTCTCGATCCAGGGGTTGATGGATTCGTAGTCAGCGATACTAACCACTACACCAGCGAGGTGCATATGTTAGGGGGAGCCACACATAGAGGATACGGTGAAACATTAAAATGCATAAATAAGAGCTCCTGATACAACATCTCATTCTTTGTATAGGAAAAGATCTTAGTTCAGAATTATTTGAGCTAAATCCTTTAATATTTAAGGGTGGCGCAAATGTGAAGAAATTTGCCATCCCAAACTGTATACTGTAATGATACTAAGGCTTCGAGTTGCGCCACCTCTAAATATGTACGAATCAATCCATTTTTTTATTTCTAACATAGAGAGTGGTTGTGAAATATGGACAAATGTCATAAGAATATATTTTTCATTTTCATTTTTTTGGGGACCACCCTAATATTATATACGTACTGTATATATCTATCTATAATCTATAATAATATAATCTATACTATAATAAGAGAGCTGTCCGTCCGTCTGTCTGTCTGTCTGTCCGTCCGTCACACTTTCAGAAATTGTGAGAAAAAATTGTGAGAAAAAAATTCAGAAATTGTATTACGGGCGGCAATGTGAAGCTCAAGATTTTCATGACTGTGTTCTTTTCTGTAGTTTAGCAATGGGGGAAGGGTGAGGGTGGGGGGAAGGGTGAGAGTGGGGGGAAGGGTGGGAGTGGGGGGAAGGGTGGGTGGGGGGTAATGGGGGATGGGTGTGGTAATGGGGAGGGGTGGGGGTAATGGGGGAGGGGGTTAGCCCCCAAGTTGTATGAATGGGGGTGAGGAGGTTTTGGGAGATACCAGATTCAGAAATGTTGACACAATGTGAAGCTCAAAATTTTCACGGCTGGGTTCTTTTTTTGTAGTTTAGCCTGTCTAACCGTCAGCGAAGTGACGGGAACTGTACTAGTAATAATAATAATAAAATGACGGGTGTGTGTGTGTGTGTGTGTGTTCCAGCCATAACTCCAAAATGGAATTATTTGGTCAATAAAACTATGGAAAAGAACACAGTCATGAAAATCTTGAGCTTCACATATAATTAAAATTACTGGGTCCGAAAGCCCCAGCACCGCGATAAAACTACAGAAAAGAACGCAGCCGTGAAAATCTTGAGCTTCACATTGTGTCAAGATTTCTGAATCTTAAGATTTTCATGACTAATTATTTGGTCAATAAAACTATAGAAAATAACACAGTCATGAAAATCATGAGCTTCACATTGCCGCCCGTAATAATAATCTATAATAATAAAAGGATGCAGTTACAAACATGAAACTTCACACACACACACACACACACACAAAATACTTGGGGTCACATACAACACATCATTATCTTTTGCAAACCACATTCGGGACATTAAAAACAAATGTACTTGAAGACTTAACACGCTTAGGGTACTAACAGGCACAAACTTTGGACACCAGCACGAAACAACATCACTCATATACAAACAACATATTCGCTCAGTTATGGACTATGCTAGCCCATGCTGGGCACCCATTCTCTCAAACACACATAAACACCTTACAAACAATACAAAACAACGCACTTCGTATCATTACATGGGGTCTGGGTCATAGTCCCGACTGCCATAATCCTGAAAGCCATAAGCTCGAGCGCCAAAATCCCGAAGGCCAAAACCCCGACAAGCGATAATCCCGACAAGATAATAGTTTATATTTAATATTTACTTATCGCTTAAAATAATAAAAACTAAAAGAAAAAAATGCAACCTAACCTAACCTAACTTGCTGCACTTGCATATGGAGCGTGATTGTGATCCAAAAATTTTTTAAGATGATGTTGTCCATTTAAAAGTTTTGTTATTGCTCTACCTTTGTAATTAAGTGATTTTCGTTTTTCACAGCACCAGTAATAATCGTCTTCCCGACTTTTATCTTTCACCATTAAATAACCGCCGCGTGCGTTAACTTTGTGATTGCCTTTTTGAGAAGGAACAATTTCACAAATTTCTTCCATGTCGTTCTAGGGGTGAAGTTACACTGATAATTTTTAGTTTACTCGCGGTTTTACCTTTGCTTCGAGGTAGTTTAACTTTGCTTCCAGGTGGGAGCAGATCAATTCGCTCGCACCCTTGCTGAGTTCTCGCACTCATCTTAGTTCGTGATTTTTAAGTATCGGGATTTTGGCCTGTAAGGATTATGACGTTCGGGATTTTGGCCTGTCGGGATTTTGGCCTGTCGGGATTACGGCCTTCGGGCTTATGGTTTTCTAGATTATGACTTTCGGGATTCTGTCCGGGTTCCATTACATGATGTACCGTACTCAAACAACACCAATAGAACACCTGCACACAGAAACAAAAATACTGAAAGTTAGGGAACATTTAGACATTAGGGGAACACAATTCATGGCAGCAGCGACAACTAACCCACAACACCATTGCCACTGCATGTACAATCATGCACCGACACCTCGCACCATTAAGGTAACACCAGAGAGACATTATAACCAAATACTCCATTCCATACCACGCCCCACAGACATCACACAGTACAGAAAACACACACACACACACGCCTAACCCACAAAGCACTGACACGACTCGATCCGAATGCGGTCCTAGGTGCGAAGCCGCCACCCATTAACAGGTCAGAGATCAGCCTGAACAGATCGGATCGAGTTAATTTAGCACGATTCCGATGTGGACATCACCCCAACTTACAGACTTATAAACACAGACTAGACAACTCCACAGACGACACCTGCCACCTGTGCCAGGACACACCACAAACAATTGAATACATTATGACAGACTGTACCACTCTAGCACAACATAGAACACAACACATTACTAGTGCGCTGAACCTCTGGTCCACTCCGAAGAAGGCGATCGGTTACCTGCATGCCGCCGGCTTGCTCGATCAGGGTGGGCTGATCGGCTAACCAACAACAACAACAACTGAATGCCAGATTAAATTAATTGAATACCCGGGTAGGTTAATTGAATGCCCGGTTAGGTTAATTGTACGCCCTTGACGATTGGTTAGATTGAGTCGTGATATTTTCGTTAAAGCTAACGAATATATCACGATTTAACCTAATCAATCGTCAAGGGCGTACAGTTGATCTAACAGGGCATTCAACACTCAGGTGCACAACAATATATATATATATATATATATAATATATAGTGTTCAACAGCCACGGGTCGCTCCGCTAGTATATATATAAAAGGATGCGTGTGTGTGTGTGTGTGTGTGTCTGTTTGTTCCAGCTATAACTCCAAAATGGAAGCAGTTACAAACATGAAACGTCACACACATATTGATTAGCTCCCGAGGTTATGCACCTGGGTGTTGAATGCACGGTTAGGTTAATTGAGTGCCCGTTTATGTCATCTGTACGCCCTTTAGGTTAGGTCTGTACGCCTGGTTAGATTAAGTCGTGATAGTTTCGTTAGCTTAACGAAAATATCACGACTTACCCTAACCAATCGTCAAGGGCGTACAATTAACCTAACTGGGCAGTCAATTAACCTACCCGGGCATTCAGTTAATCTAATCGGGCATTTAGTTGACCTAACCGAGCATTTAATTAACCTAATCGGGCATTCAGTTGACCTAACCGGACACTCAATTAATCTAACAGAGCATTCAATTAACCTAACTAATATAACAGCTAATAACAGCCTTCGAACTACAGAAAATATTCCGCCCGTCGGCTGGGATATTTTTGCCACCCACTGGGTTCTCTGCTAGTATATATATATATATATATATATATATATATATATATATATATATATATATATATATATATATATATATATATATAAGGAGATTGTAGACACCAATCGACCAGGGAAGTACTCCTGGAGGGAACTTTCGGCACAAGACAGCGCGTGCTGGAACTCCCGTTTCTCCTGTCACTGTTCTCCTCAGCTGATTGTTTCTTCTGTTTCATCTACTCTATGACCAGTCAAGCATGCTCTCAATCACACGCTTCTCTCTCTATTCCTCACTACACGTACATGCATCTTACACGGTACACAATCTTTTCAAAATTAAAAAAAAGGAATTATTAAAAATAATATTTGTATTTTGGCTCTCTTGTTGTTTCCATGAGAGGTATTTTCGCTGGTAAGCGTTCGTCCTTGTCTTCTCCTTCCTGTATAATATATGAAATTAGTTTTATTTATAATATTGAGATAAAACATGAGTGCTTTGGAATGTCTAATGAAATAATTTATTTTATTTTAATTCTCGGAGCCTCGTCCTTAAAAAGATTGCCATTACGTGTCAATTTAACCTCGTCCTGCCGAGTGTGCGTATAATCCTTTAATGTAGATGTTTAAAAGTTTCCTCAAGGAACAACTTGAACAACTTGAAGGAACAACTTTTGATCATTACGTAATGAAATGCAGGAAGATTTTTCTGCGGACCTCATAAACACAAAAGAGAAGAGTCTCATTTTGTCGAGACCGATTTCATGGAAGAAGAAGGAACCTCGTCGTTTCGTTTCAATTTTGGAACGTGTCAAGACATGGTTTTGCAAAAAAACACGAGTCAGCTACATACTACTAAATTGTTTCAGTAGTTTTTAATATAAATTTTATACTGCGTAGAACAGGATCTGAAATGGATCTCAGTGAATGGTTGTCCACATCAGATGTGATCTTGAACATAATAACTGCTATATATATATATATATATATATATATTATATATATATATATATTATATATATATATGAGCCGGGCGTACCTGGCGATGTGAGGTGGAGAGTACAAGAAAATAACTCTCTACTTCACCAGGCCAACTGGAGAGGAGGGGGCGACAAGCTTCACCTTCGTGAAATGAGGAATTATCGCGCGAAACATTTGAAAGGTTGAAAGGTATATATACCTTTGGTAACCTTTCGTTAGCTTCCGCCCGAATTGTTCATTCTGACGAGGGTCGAGCTTTCCACTCCACCTTAGACCTACAGTTTAACGTAGAATCCGAACCACGCCCCACCAGCATCCCAGCGTCTTAACCACTAGGCCACCCAGGTTACCCATTTATCTACCAACCACTTTCTTTATTGTGTGGAAAGATGAACAGTGGGGTTTTGCTGCGCGCCGCCTGCCGTCACCGGGTCTCGAGCTCGTGGCCGATGGATTCGTAGTCATCGATGCTATCCACTACACCACCGAGGCGCTTATATATATATATATATATATATATTAGTGATGTAGCGGATGTCATTTTTTTCACATCTG
Organism: Bathynomus jamesi; assembly: GCA_023014485.1. Lineage (NCBI taxonomy): Eukaryota > Metazoa > Arthropoda > Malacostraca > Isopoda > Cirolanidae > Bathynomus > Bathynomus jamesi. The sequence goes on along the minus strand of JAJOZX010001030.1, from coordinate 885,898 downwards.
CGGATGCGGATGCTGATGAGGATGTTTGATTTCAACATCCGCGGATGCGGATGCGGATGCGGATGTCTACATTTTCGTTATTTTTTAGGATATATTCGAGATTTGTTGTGTTTAACGTATATAATAAGTTATTATATAGAGAGAGCTGTAGCTATAATGTAGTATAATTGATTAATTGTACAATAATTGCTGTACTTTTCTCTGAACATATAAAATAATATCAAACATCTAACTAATATAGAAATCAATTAGTGAATTCGTCTGCAAATAAATTCGTTATATTTTGTTGAGTTTCAACCACAATTAGAAACCATAATTGTGTTACCAGGATGCGGGACGTGAACCTAACTCAAATGCACCCCACCGACCTCTTTCCCCAACCTCCACCCTTATAGAAAGAGATCTTTAATTAGCTTGATAACTATTTATATTAAGTTTAAAGTTTTATTAGGCATATTTATAAATGAGTAATTAAAATAAAAACTAAGATGTTCATCGTTTAATGTTCAAACTTAATTATAGGAAGGTTATGCTTAAGGAACATTAATTTTTCTGCCTTTTCTGCTGCCAGTCTGTTTCTCTTTTCATCATATATTAATCCAGCACTGCTAAATAATCTCTCGCTTGGTACGTTTGTTGGAGGACAGGCTAAATGTTTCCTCGCAAGTTTACTCAAGTATGGATAGATATTCTGCGTATTTTTCCACCAACTAATAGGATTGTCACATGCAGCCAGGCGTTTTTCTTGGTGATAGCTCTCGATCATTTTTACTACATCTTTTGACATCGCGTAGGTCTCGTCATTGCTGCTTGACTCAAGAAACTGAGAGACAGATTCTGTGATAGATTTGCTTGTTGAAGGTGTTGGTTCTGTCACTGAAACTTTTATTCTTTTGGTGGGTGGCGAAACGACAGATTCAAGAGATTGAAGCTCTTCAACTGCTTTGCCAAGTGATGATTTAACTCGTTCTAATGTACTAGGTGAAAATAACTTAGCTTTGTAACGTGGATCTAAGTAGGTTGCAAGAGAGTAACTTCATACAAGAACAGCCTCTCGTCTTGTCGCTTGCATCACTTTTGCGCACAATGAACTAGTTCTATTAATATACAGTAGTACAGGGTGGGCCGTAAGTTTCCATACATAGGAAAAATAAACATTTTTTTATGGACAACCATTTTTATTTATATAATATGCTCTACATGGTTGCCATTGTTTTGAAAACACATTTCAATACGTGTTCCCCACTGTTGATGAACACGCATTAGCACAGTTGACGTTATGCTTGTAATGGCGTTGGTGATACGTTCCTTTAGATGATTTATGTCTCGTATCTTTTCCTGATACACCATGGCCTTCAAGTGCCCCCAAAGATAGAAATCAAGGGGGGTGAGATCTGGTGATCTGGGAGGCCACTCCACAGGACCACGCCGACCAATCCAAGCATCCGGAAACTGCTGATCCAAATACCGACGCACGTGAAGACCATAATGAGGTGGAGCTCCATCTTGCTGGAAGTAAACTGGGAAGTTACCTTCCTCGTTTAGCAGGGATGGGAAAATCTCTTCTTGCAACATGTTAAGATACCTTTCGGCATTAAGATTTCCACTGACAAAAATTGGTCCAATAATTCTGTCACCCCATATCCCGGCCCACACCATCACTTTACCGGCACCTTGCATCTTCGTCGGACTCAGCCAGTTAGGGTTAGCATTACTCCAGTAACGTATGTTTTGCCGATTAACCTCTCCATTGACGTAAAAATTTGCTTCATCAGTAAACAAGATCTTAGTTGAAAAGTTTGCATCCTCGTTCACTTTGGTTAATGCCCATTCACAGAATTCCATCCGTCTATCCGGGTCGTCTTCACTCAAATGCTGTGCCATATGCAATTTGTATGGATGCCATTTGTTTGCTTTCAAAATGCGCCTGATACTCGATCTGCTGACACCACTTTCTGCAGACAACCGTCGTGTACTTTTTCTGGGACTCCGTGTAAGCGCTGTAAGTATCGTAGCTGTTGAGTCTTCATCGGTGGCTGTACGTCTTGGACCACTTCGCGGTTGATCTGCAACATTTCCAGTTTTCTGAAACTTGTTAATAAGTTTTGCCACAGTGTCGTGTGTGATGTTCGTTCCATGTTGTCTGTTAAAGTTCATTGCAACCATGCGATTGCTTCCCGACCCAGCCATCAGTATGATTTCAATTCGTTGCTCTTTCGTCAAACGCATATTCTTAGGGTATCTGAAACATAAAAACAAACTTTTAATTTTTCCTATGTATGGAAACTTACGGCCCACCCTGTGTAGTAGAATTTGATAATTTCCGCTTATTAATGACATTTTATCTCAACGGTCCACATCCGCACGACATCCGCAGTCCAAAGTGCGGATGCGAGAAAATGTGCGGATGTTCCGCGGATGCGGATGCGGATGCGGATGTGACCTACATCACTAATATATATATATATATAATTTAAAATTACAGTAATTTCAAGCAAACTATAACAAAAGTTAAAAGTCACGTATGAAAAGACAATTTCATTAAATTCGATTCCCAGAAGGAATATTCATCAGGATAAAAAGTTAAGTTCTTCATTTCGCACTACTTATTATTCTTTCACAGTCACTCAAATGTTCAACCTCTTTTTCTATATATATATATATATATATATATATATATATATAAAATAGGTAAAATTACCAAACGTTAAAAGAGATGAAAACACTAAAAACCGCGAAGTTTTTCAAGAGAACTTACTCCCTTCAGTCAGGCGGCAAGGCTAAAACTGACAGTAAGAGTAAAAATTTAGTCTTTTTAGTTTTAATTTTAAAAGACTTTAGTTTTAGTCTTGCCGCCTGAATGAAGAGAGTAAGTTCTCTCGAAAAGCTTCGCGGTTTTTAGTATTATTTCTTTTAACTTTTGTCTTTTTTCCTGTTTTATCTAATTTTTGCACGGTTATTATCTTTCTAATAATTATTACATATATATATATACACACACACAGGATGTTTCAGGAGGAAAGGTCAATACTTCGGGAGGTGATAGTATCGGTCATTGTGAGAAAAAAAGTTCATATGAACATGAGTCTAATTCTGAATGGTTACGGAGATAGAGCTGTTTGAATCTGATGCGCGCGCAGCTCTTCCTCCCCTATAACCTTAAACCATGTAAGCTGTAATGTAAGCATGTAACATAAGCCAATCGACAGCTGACTGTTGTGAGTGACATTGTTTGGTGTTTGAAGCAGTGTTAAGAATGCCAGACCTTCACACATGCCGAATATGCAGATATGGTGTATGTCTGCGTTTTTTGCGATGGATGTGCAACAGCTGCTGTTGCAGAATACCGTCGACGGTTTCCGAACCGCAGAATTCCGGATCGAAGAGTGTTTACCAGGGTTTTCAACACATTGCGTGAGATTGGTACACTTCCCAGTGCTCGTGTTTCATCTGAACGTGAAGGTCAACAAGATGTGGATGAAGTGGAAAACATTCTTCAGTTGGTAGAGCGTAGTGCTATGTACTACTAGCTCACGAAGAATTTCTACACGTCTCGGTGTACCACACACAAGAGTATGGCGAACATTACGTGAGGAAGGCTTGCATCCATATTATGTAGAGCGTGTACAACACCTTCAACCAGGAGACGCTGCCATGCGACTGGAATTTTGTCGTTGGGTAAATGTTAATCGCCGATTGCTTCGATTAATACTGTTCACCGATGAAGCTACTTTCACCGTGACGGTATCAACAACACTCGTAACTCTCATTGGTGGTCAGACGAAAATCCAAATGCCATTGTGGAAACAAATTTTCAACATCGCTTCTCTGCCAATGTGTGGTGCGGTATCATCGATGATCAGCTGATTGGCCCTCAGTGGCCCTGTTACTTTAGAGAATGGTCTTACAGGACAAAGTTACCTAGAGTTTCTGCAAAATGAATTGCCAGGACTATTGGAGGATGTTCCTTTGGCTACACGCGCTGGTATGTACTTTCAGAATGACGGAGCTCCTCCACATTCTACCCGTCTGGTGATGCAATACCTAAATCAAACTTTCCCTGGTCGATGGATCGGCCGCGGTGGTCCCATTCAATGGCCACCAAGGCTTCCAGACCTCTCTCCATTAGATTATTGTTTGTGGGGGTGGATGAAAAGTCAAGTTTACAAAAGAAAGGTGGATACACGAGACGAATTGCTCGCGCGCATTTTGGATGCTGCTGCCCGCATAAAGGAACGTCAAGATCAACTCAGACGAACAACACTAAACATTAAATGTTAGAAACAGTAATTGGTTTCTCTTTCTTGATAATTACCATTAACAATGCTTTTGTATTTGTAGATTCAAACAGCTCTATCTCCTTAACCATTCAGAATTAGACACATGTTCATTAGGGTGGCCCACTTTTCAATTTTTTTTAAAAGTATAAGTTATCGTAGTTTTTCCCATTATTTGGCACTATAGTAGCACATTGGTACCATTTTTACAAAAATTGATCAATATTTAGGGGTCTCGCATCGACCTTGAAATTACCAGTTTTTTTTTTAAATGCGTACTTTTTAACTTTTTACTGAATCAAGATAAATCATTAAGTAGGGATGTTTTCTGAATCCTCTTGATAAGAGAAGTCGTTTGGTGTGCCTTCCAATGTCATACGACTAACGGTTTAAAAGTTGTGCCTGTATACAGGTAATACCAATGTGCTATATAGTGCCAAATAATGGGAAAAACCACGATCACCTATACTTTTCAAAAAAATCAGCAAATAGCAGACAAATAAGGAAGAAAGAAACAATAACTTAAACAATCACTTTTGCATTGTATTGACCACTATCACACGTCACTGGCTGCAACGTTGTCCCTCTGTGCTATGTCATCGTGGCGAGTGATGACTTCTTGAAGTCGCCGAGCTCTTTCCGGTTCTTTTCCACCACTTGCAGAAGATCCTGCAGCTGTGCCTCGTCCTTTGTGACCGTGTTCGCATAGTCTTGTATCAGTTGGACTCCTCTTTCAGCGACGTCATTGGTGACCTGGAGATTAGAGATCACATCCTTCAGACGACAAAAGTCCTCGTTCTCGTCCCACTTATCAGTTGGCAGGGTGAGCTACGAAGACCCATACATCTTCAGACCTGCAAATAAGAACCAGGAGGACTCGTCGATCAGGTCGGGGAGTAGCGTCATCTCGTCGACTGAGACTTTCTCGTATGTGAAGTCTTTGGGTACAGGGAGGTGGGACAGCTTCTCTGCCATCTGTTGCTTCACAGTGCCATCCACCTTGTTGCTGCATAGAGCGAAGATGACGGTCTGAGGCCTCAGATACCACAAGTGCCGCCTCATCACTGCCAGTATCGCTTGTGCCACCTCGCGGTCCACTGCCCTATACCTCAGAAAACGCTGGTATAGTACCAGGTCATTCAACGGCGCATCAGCTGCTACAGGGGCCGCCAACCAAGCTGATACGTACAGAAGAGCGATGAACACCACGATCCTGTGCAGTTTGTCGACCAGCTCGGCGTCGAGCTCCAGCTGCCTACTGAGCATCAGCAGTTTTCGAGATGCTGAACTGATTGAGGTCTGCTGGTGGATCCGCCGAACGTGTGATAGCAGCCACAATGCTTACTACCTATGTAGAGAATGGAAAGTGGAAAGGAAACTGTCAAGAATACATGTGGGTTACGGGACACTTTAAAACTGACGCTATCGATGAATACTATACACAATACGCACCTGATTATTGGACATGCGGAAACGATCAGCCACTTCCATGACAGCAGGTGCATTAAGGATGCGGCGAGGAAGATTGACAGACACACTTGGCTCTTTCGGCAGGGGGAACGCTAGTTCTGTCTCCGACTCTCCTGACATGCCAGTATCATCATTCTCCATGGCCTCATCTCCGGTTTCGTATGCACACTTTGAGGTTTGCGGCTCCTGGCGAGGACGTTTTCTTCCTTCCTGTAGCTTTCTTTTTACAGCGAAAACTTTATCGTTCCCGCTCATCGTTGCCACCCGAGGACCACGTTGATCGAGGTAGAAGTCAATGTCTTCCTTCTTGTCCTTGTCGGACAGCAGTCGATTCTTCTTTATATCTTCGACAGCGTCAGATGCTCCGATATCCCACAGCTTGTCCACACTGTCCGAAAACTTCTGCCGTTTTCCTCCGGCGTCAGTTTCTCGTTTTCTGCTCTTTTGGAGTAAGTGCCACTCTTTCCACAATGCCTCTAACTTCCGTTCGCAGTTGAGCTTTGTGATTGTTTTAATGCGGGCCATGTTCCAAAACTTTAAGACGTTGTTTACGGTTTCTTTGAATGCGTCTTTCCTGTTAGCAGTGTACTGGATAACACTGAAGAAGTATTGCAAAACCTGCCGTGTTGTTGGCAATTTGCTACCACTGATGGAGGACGACGGTTGGCCAACTAAAAAAATTTCCGAGGCCGATCTTAGAGAAGGTAGCGATGTTATTTTCGCCTTTCCTTTTGATGACTCTCTATTTGTAGCTTCAAGAGTTCTTCCAGTTATGGTTGCCATCGATTTGTCCATGACAAAGGATGAGGAACTCAGACAGAATTTCAAAATGTTATGATCTGCAAAAAAAGAAATAGGTTAGGTACCTGGCACAGGCATAGTGCATTTTCTAATTACCTATATACATTATACATTCCGCCCGGGTATGGGGACTCATTTTTTTGAAAAGTATAGGTGATCGTGGTTTTTCCCATTATTTGGCACTATACTAGCACATTGGTACTACCTGTATACAGGCACAACCTTTAAACCGTTAGTCGTATGACATTGGCAGGCACACCAAACGACTTCTCTCATTAAAAGGATTCAGAAAACATCCCTACTTAATATTTATCTTGATTCAGTAAAAAGTTAAAAAGTACGCATTTTAAAAAAAAACTAGAATTTCAAGGTCGATGCGAGACCCCTAAATATTGATCAATTTTTGTAAAAATGGTACCAATGTGCTAGTATAGTGACAAATAATGGGAAAAACCACGATCACCTATACTTTTCAAAAAAAATTGAAAAGTGGGCCACCCTAATGTTCATATGAACTTTTTTTCTCACAATGACCGATACTATCACCTCCCGAAGTATTGACCTTTCCTCCTGAAACACCCTGTATATATATTTTAGGGCGGAGTGAAACACAACTTTTTATTTCAGATTTATTTGCCTCACTTGTTTTTTGGTGTATTAGAACATAAAAATGATTCATTCAGTCATTTAATGTTTGTAACTCAAACCATCTCTCGCATTTTTACATAAAAGCAAAATGGCTATCAGCCGGTTGTCCGTGAATAAAAATATGCTCATAACACAAAAACTAAGTGTTCTATCAAAAAAATAATTGAAGAAAAACGTTTGATAATGCAAAACTATACTTAAGAAACACCATTGTGCATACATTGTATTGAAATAAAATTGTATCTGGTCTCACTTGGTTGGATGCCGTAAATCAATTGCATTTGAATGCGATATAAAACCCGCTCATCTCAAATATTATTATTTTTTCAGGAGAGGCATCAGATCCTTTTTGGTTTCAAGTGAGGGAAGCAGAGAGCGACTTTTTATTCTTGACCTAATAAATCCGTCTCTTGATTCCTGTGATATTACTGATGCTGATGCATCTGAACCAACTTCACGGCTCTTTCGACGTTCTGTGTGTGAATCGGGTATTATTGCTCAACTTTGAAACATTTTGTTTCGTACTCAAGCAATTCTTCATCACATAATTTAGAAGTGAGAGGTGGTTCACTGATATCAATCCTATCCCAGAAGATGATGTCTGTCCAATGTGATGCTTTGAAGTTCAATTCTGGTACTCTAAATTCTCTGATTTTCGTTGTATTGGCTTCCTTACACTTTCTTGTGTGTATTATTCAATCGATTGCAACTTTGCGCAGCTTTTGCTCACTATCTGACAGCAGTGATAGAAGAATATTTTCTGAGTGAAGTTACAAGGCTACGTAACTCTCTGGAGGGATTCTTTTGGGAGACATAATAACGACATAGTCTGTTAGCTAGAGTTAACCATGTAGAGTTGTTAAGGGGACCAGGCTCGAGTTTCTCTAGGCTTCTGTCAACATATCCTTCTCTTATGGCCCCTATTATTCTGAACATGTATTGTTGATCATTACTTAAATCTTCTATAAGCTCATCTGTGAGAACTGGGATGCTATCGGCCCCATCCGCAATTGGAGAGAACTTTACCACAGGCATCTCATGGCAAGTCTTAAGAGCATTACCAAGAGATCCACTGAATGATCTTGGCTCAGTTGTTTTCCCGTCGTATAGCTCAAACAGATGCCTTAAGGGAAGTATTGCTCCATTGCAATGGTCGGTTCAGCTTCTACTCGATGAAATGGATTATGTCACCTTTAGACCCAGTGTTGACATTCGTACTGTCGCACCCTATCACCTGGAGATTCTGGTCTAGTGTTAGTTTATTGAAGTAAGCGAACAACGATTCAGATACATCACTTGATTTTCCAGATTTAGGGCTCAAATGGTTAAGGTATTCTCCACCAGGCTCACTCAAGAGTACATAATGTTCTTCAACATTTATATCTTGGTAAACCATTTACCATCTTTATTTGTCTTTACCAACGTCATGTCTTTTCTCCCATCAAAATATAAAGGTTTAACATCACCATAACTCTGTACAACTTCAACTTGTAATGTTTTTCTCAATTTCTGTCTCTCTCTTCTCACCCTACTTCGATCAATAAAAAAGTCACTGTCTTTTTCGATAATGATACCCAAATCCACCAAAGTAGCTGAAGCAATGGCCGATGCAGCCCTATCTGAAACATCAAATCTGTCGGCTTCCATGGCGAGATTAGGTAAAGGGGCTCTCATTTGAATGTTGGAGCATTCATATTCAGACTCAGTTGTTGAACTTTCTTCGGTACTAGAGAGATCAGTATTAGTATCAGGTGAAAGCACATCATCAATGACTACCTTTTCGAATTCTTCATGCATGATTATTTTTCTTCGCTTACTTCCTCGTTGCTCCTTCAACTTTCTTGCATTTCTGATTCCTCTGATCCTCAGGGATTTCTAGTTCTTCTTTGGGTATTCTTGATTCTTTTGGACAAACACACATAATATGTTTTTCTTTACATCCGTTTTTTCGGCAGCCAAAATCTTGGTGCAAAACGAAGTTGCATTTACAGGCACAAATGTCAACGAGTTCTACCAATGATTTTTTGAACAATTCAATAACTTTGCACTGCTTTTGGATCGATTGAGTCGCGTAACCTTGTCGGTAAAGCGTTTCAGCTTTGTAATTATGGATATTTTACTCATTGAGGGTATTGATGAACGTTTCCACACTTCGACCAATACTTCTGCTATCGTTTCGAGAATATTATTATTTGTCAATTTTGCAGATGATCCTTCCTTCAGTAGAAGAAAACATCTCCCAACCTGCATATTAGAGGGTAAGATATTTTGTGGCAATTCACTTAGAATTTCGAAAAGAAAATGTTGCTTCACCTATTGTCTCGCTAGCAGGGATTTTGCCATATTTAGATCTGAGGTTAAATTTCTACAGAAATATCACATTATGAAAATCTGAAAAAATACAAAACACGGAATTAGTTAAAACAAATTATATATAAGCTCTAAAACTATAATGTAAACATATTTTACTCACTAGTCTTTGTAGCCACCCATGCTACAATATGCAGCATGAGGCTCCTACCCCCATCCCTTATCAGTCATATGCAAGATGTCATTGACCTCGAGTAAGACTGATGTTTAGATAAGCGTCTGTGTGTTCTTAAGTAGTTAGTGATTAGTATGTATCGCTTGTGTTATGTGAATATATTTACGCGTTATCATAGTTATAACCAAATAACGCACAATATAACGCGATAGCTTCTCTCAAAAACCGATAGATATTATACTAGGGGTCTTTCAAAATATGACTTTCCGCATTTTGTTTTCGGCAAAAATGCGGCGGGTGGAGGGTCCTAAAACGAAAATATTATCTTTTAATATATATATATATATATATATATATATATATATATATATATATAAAACCTTGCTAACCTTGGTTTAGCTTCCGCCCGAATTGTTCATTCTGACCAAAGTCAAGCTTGTCACTCCACCCTAGTGGACCTTGTATGACCTTGGTTTGCATCCACCCGAATTGTTCATGTGACGAAGGTCAAGCTTGTTGCTCCACCTTGGATCTACAGCTTAACGTGAAATTTAAACCAGGACCCACCACGGGTGGTCAGAAATTATAAAGACCTTGCCCGGACGACCTTCTGATTAGCAGCCCAGCGTCTTAATTACCAGGCCAGCCAGCGTACCCATTTATCAAATAATCTATTTTCTCTGGAAGGATGAACAGATGGGTAAGCTGCGCGCTTTCACCGGGAATCGAACCCGGGGCCGGTGGTTTCGTAGTCAGCGATGCTGCTAACCACTACACCACGAGGCGCATATTCATTCCCTGATGAGGTGTATTGTTGAATACACGAAAGACCTTGGAATAATTAATTTTTTCCTTGTGGGTTTGCATCATACTTTTTTACCCACCCTGTATATATATATATATATATATACAGGGTGGGTAAAAAATGTGACCCCTAGAGGTAAACTGTCATATTAAAAAAAGTAAGTGGACTACAGCTCCCAAACTTCATAGATGCTTACCTTAGCATGTTGTTCGTCTTAATTGAGAAGTTGCTCGATGTGTTCCCCTTCCTGCTCAACGCAGGCCTCCAAACGTGGACGCCACTGATCAACACACCTGTTTACATATCGTTGAGACACCTTCTCCCAGCAGAGCAGAATTCTTTCGCGGAGTTCACATATGTCTCTTATGTTGGTACCAGGGATGTAAACTTTGGACTTCAGGGCTTCCCAAACACCATAATCTAGTGGTGAAAGATCGGGACTACTAGCCGACCACATATTGGGTTTGATAAAATCCGGTGTTTCGTTCTCAAGGAATGTGACAGTTTGGCGTGCTCTGTGAGCAGGGGCTCCATCTTGTTGGAAAGTATCTCTTTCACTCTATCTAACTGATATTCGACGAATTAGTAGTGAAAGATATACTTTCCAACAAGATGGAGCCCCTGTTCACAGAGCACGCCAAACTGTCACATTCTTTGAGAACGAAACACCGGATTTTATCAAACCCAATATGTGGCAGGCTAGTGGCCCCGATCTTTCACCACTAGATTATGGTGTTTCGGAAGCCCTGAAGTCGAAAGTTTACATCCCTGGTTTTCGTACATTTATTTACAAAATTATTTAATACGTTGTGTGTCCACGTTAGACTTAAAGAATTTTAAATTCTACATCTCTGGCTACGGCTTATATGCCAATCTTAAATTGGGAGGCTCTTAGGCAGTACTTCTCGGATTTTCCTTGGAATGATTACTGTTTCTGAGGTGATTCTATTGTGCATGGAGGCAGTACATTCCACCTACTTTTCCTACTACTAATGCAAAACTCCTTGGTTTAACTTTGCTTTTTCTAATCCTATCCTGCTGGAAGTTCGCTTTCATTCAGCCTGTCCCAAAGAAGAATGACCACCCTCAACCCTCGAACTATCGTTCATCTGCTTTGATTTCTTGCCTTTCCAAAGTTTTTTAATCTATCTTTAATAGGAAGATTCTTAAACACCTCTCTACTCAAAATCTTCTTTCAGATCGTCAGTATGGGTTCCCCAAGGGATGCCCTAATGGCGATCTTTTTACATATCTCTCTGACTCTTGGTCATCCTCCTTTCGGGATTTTGGTGAAACCTTTCCTATTGCTCTATCTTTCTATCTGTGCCTTCATTTCTGATTTCTTCTGATTTCGTCGCTGATTTCCTTTATAACTGCGGTTGTAGATGGCCACTGTTCTTCTCCTAAATCTATTAATAGTGGTGTTCTTCATGGCTCTGTTCTGTCGCCCACTCTTTTCCTTATTTATTAATAATCTTTTAAGTCGCACTTTCTGCCCTATCCACTCCTATTCCAATGATTCTACCTTTCACTTTTCCACCCGCTTCACAAAGCGTACCTCTCAACAGTCACTCTATGCTTCGCATGAGACGGCTATGGCGCAGCTGACCTCTGATCATTCTGCCATCTCTGATTGTGGCAGAGAAAACCTCTTGGCTTTTACTTCCTGAAAACTCAGTTCCTTCATTTGTCTACTCGTCACAATCTTCCACACCACTGTCCCCTTATCTTCAACGATACACAACTCAATCCTTCCTCTTCTATTAACATTCTTGGCGTTTCCTTTTCTTGTGATATTTCCTGGAAATATCGCATATACTCTCTTTTTTAAAATAGCTTCTAGAAGTTAGGTGTGCTGTACCGGATCTGCAGTTTCTTCACTCGCCACTGAGTTGCTGTCTCTGGACAGGGATCTTGTCCGCTCCTATATGGAATACGCTTCTCATGTGTGGGATGGCTAAACCCACTCAGCGATACTTCACCGAATGGAATCAAAGGCTTTTCGTCTCATCAGTTCCCCGCCTCTTACTGACTGTCTGCAGTTCCTTTCTCTTCGCTGCAATACTGCCTCACTAGGGTGTGTCAATTTTGTCAACTTTTTCAAATCAATTTTGGTAGTGAAAATATAGTCTTTTCATGTCAAAACTTGAAATTGGCCAACCAAAATGAAATACAATAACCCTTACCTACATCAATTTTACCTTAAAATTTCAGAAATTGACTCTTTTACTAAATAATAGAACATAAATTGATTAATTATTCATCTGTCACAGAATTATCCCACTGATCGCATATGGAGTGTTTTCAAGGTCATGTAGTTGTTGTACAATGTACAAGTCACAACATGAATAGAACTGTCCCTCACTCTCAGTCCTCAGTTGCCTCTTAGATGTCATAGACGGTGGTTTGCTGTTACTGCTCTTGTACCTACTTCATAGTTATTCTACTAGACGAATACTACAGTTTAACTCTAAGTATGGATTATTGATTATTACAATTATTTATTATTATCATATTCTTCTGTCTAATTATGTTGTAATCCCATGAAATATTTTTTTATTGAATTTTAGAACATCGAATGACTAAACTTTGAAACATCGTAATTGATATAAAATACTTAAATGTTTTCTTTCTTTTCAGATATTCCTAAGATGCCAAAATTGAAGACAAGAGGTCAGTCGTCATGCCACTTGAACCTGTTAGTCGGTACAGGCAAGGAGCTTCCCGTATCAGAACTACCAACAGTGCGAGACATGCTGAGACTAGGGTTACTCCTTCGTGAACAAAATACAAAGGATAGAAGGAACTACACAGAGAAAGAGCTCATAAGGGACATGATTCCCCCTCTTCTGCATCAGTGGAAAAAAGCTAATTTGTTATTAAAACCACCTGTACTCAATCAGTATAGAACTATTGAGCTAAAATTAACAAAGCTGTGGCACAAAGCAGTTGAGACATCACTTGGTAAAGGAAAACTAGCAAAGAAAAATAAATTTCTGCACACACTTGATACTCTTCTTGACATTTTTAACTGCCAGTGTCCCATAGAGTTGTGTTCTGAAGCCAATTGTTCTTCCTCATGCAGAAGAGAACCTCACCCTCACATTGATTGTCGCTGTCCTCGTGAAAAGAAGATCCCTGTTTTGGAGCTGGCTTTCATAAAGGCGCAGAGAACAAAGGCAGGAGGCCAAGGAAGTATGCAGATTGGTTCGGCAGATTATTCAGAAACCAAAAAACAGATTGTTATTGCTAAGAAAAACGAGAAAATCCGAGAGAGGGAAGAAAGGAAGAAAAAGAAGAGTGAAGAAGCCACCCAAAGAGATGAAGAGCTCTATCAAGAGGTTTCTCACTTCTTTGAAAGCTCCTCAGATGAACAGAAAGAAGCAACATCAAATGATAGCTCCAAAATGCCATCTGAACCTTCGCCGAAGAGAATGAAATACAACACTAAAGACATCTCAAACATTGCCCTTGCCAGTATTCGCCACCATACGGGGCTACGAGAGACTGCAGAGATTGCCACTGCCGCTTGGATAGATGCAGGCCTCATCGGCCGAGAGGATACATCCTTAGTGATAGATCATAATAAGATAAGAAGAGCACACGAAAAAATAATGAAGGAAACATCTGATCAGCATGAAAAAGATTTGAAGGAGGAAGGTCTCTCTTGCCTTTTGTTTGATGGAAGAAGAGATGACACAAAAGTTCTCCTAGAGGTAGAGGGAATGGACAGAAAGTTTCCCTGTCTCATCAAAGAAGAACACTACTCTGTGTGTTCCGAACCTGGTGGCCGCTATTTGTTTCACTTTGTTCCTGAAGCAGAAGTAGAAGGCAAGAAACATGCAGAGGCAATTGCTGATCAAATAATATGTTGGCTTCAAGAAAGAAGACTTGACAGTTCACTGTAGGCCGTTGGTGGAGACTCAACTGCGGTGAACACTGGATGGCAGGGCGGTGTTATGACGCATTTAGAGAAAAAACTTGGAAGAAGGCTTGTTTGGATTGTATGTGATTTGCACACAGGGGAACTACCTATTCGTCGTCTCATCCAGGAACTTGATGGTCCTACAAAGAGCAACAACAAGTGGTCAGGCCCCCTTGGCAACATGCTAGATGAAGCAACGGAATTAGAAATAAATACAAAATTTCTAAAGGTCGAAGTAGGCCCTCCCCTTCCAGTGTTGTCTGAAGAAGTTATCAAAGACCTCAGCACGGATCAATCTTACGCTTATCGTATTGTTCAAGCAATCAGATCAGGAGAGTTGCCTCAAAATCTGGCTCTCTTGGAGATTGGACTCGTAAGTCACAGTCGTTGGTTAACTACAGCGATTCGTTTCTGCAGGATTTGGGTTTCCAAACATGCACTGAAGGGCAAAATGCTACAGAATTTGATGTTGATTGTTGAATTTATTATTGGGTTTTATCTTCCTCACTGGTTCAATGTAAAACTTAATCCAATGTGGATGGAGGGGCCCAACCACATCTTGTTTCAATTACAGCTACTGAGAACCCAAAGGAAAGTAGTGGTGGACATCGTGTTACCTGTGGTGAGAAGGTCCGCTTGGTATGCTAAGCCAGAGGCAGTTTTGCAAGCAATACTCTGCAGCCAATGTACCAAAGAGCGAACTGAGGCTGTGGAAATCATTCTAAAGCTTAGAGGAACATCACTAGATGATGACCAGCTGGGAGACTGCTCTATTCAGACAAGGTATCTCCGATAAACGTCAATGCCACGAAATTGTCAGAATTAGTTAACTTGAGTTCGGAAGTTTTGGAGCCACCACTGACAACATGTATAACAAACAAAGATTTAGCACAACTTAAAGAGGCCCCAATGCAAGTGCCAAAGTGGCCTTTTCACACTCAGAGTGTGGAGAGATGTGTGAAAATGGTCACAGAAGCAGCTAGTCAAGTTTACAGTCACGAGAGGCGAGAAGGTTACATCAAAGCGCAAGTAGCAAGCCGAATGCTGATGGCAAGGAACCGCAGCAAAAAGGACATGACTGCATTGGTTACTTTCAAATAAAGACTCTGAATGATATCTTATTGCCACTTTAAATGTTGATAGGATGTTTGCGCACATTTGTTATTTTGTTACGAATTTACGGAAAAATGGAATTTTTGAATTAAAATTGATGTAGGTAGGAGTTAGTTTTTATTGGTTTTGAAGCAAGGATATTTTTTATGCCAAATGATTACATTAAATTGTTACCGAATCACATGATTTTCAATTTAGTCATTTCACCCCCAAAATTGACACACCCTACTGCCTCACTCTCTCTTTACTATCGCTATTATAATGGACACTGCTCCTCTGAACTCTCTAAATGCATGCCTCTTCCCTTAAGGAGAGTATGCAGTATCAGACTTCCGGCACATTCTCATCCCTTTTTTTGTCCAACTCCCTAATGCAAGGGTTCATCGGTGTTTTCAATCATTCATCTACTCAACCGGTGAACTCTAGAACAAACTTCCTCACTCCATCTTTCCCCGTGTTTATGACTTCCAATCTTTCAAACGCGGAGTGTCCAGGCATCTTGAAAACTTTGGGTATTGATTTTGGCTCTCTTCTTCTATGGCGGAGGGCGTTTTTGTTGGCATTCGCCCTTGGCTCCTCCTTCCTGCAAAAACGAAAAATAAAAGGGATAAAGTTGTCCCTCAGCAACTAAAGATAAATTTCAGAATTGACGGTACCTTCAATGAAGTGTATTATATCCCAACAGACACATTGGGGCGCAGTTTCATCATCCGATTACATGTGATTGCGCAAAGAGGACACAGTGAACATGTTTTGGTATGGTGTGTAAATTTCGCATGTTTGATAATCTTAATAAATTATTCATTTTCTTGAAATACATTTTTTTACATCTTATATACAATTGTGATTATATATATATATATATATATATATATATATATATATATATATATATATATATACAGGGTGTCCCATAAGACGGAGGCCTTTTTCTCAGGAGTCTAACTCATTTCCATATTAGCCACTGCGTGTTATTCTACCTATAACAAAAAAAAAATGGTCCCAAAACAAGACATCAATTTGAACATTTGTGTTAGTTCAAATGCATTACTTTTGTAAATTTAATTTAAAATAAATTTTCCTATGAGACCGGATTTATGGGATACCCTGTATATATATATATATATATATATATATATGGCAAAGGAATTCAACAGAATACTTATAGGGAAATTACACTTCCCGTAAAGGGTTTTGGCACTCGTGCGAGGAAGCATGGCACTGCTGTTCGCCGAATTCTGCTCTTTCAGAAGGAGATTATTGCCTCTCTGTCCTTCCTGAAGACTGAAGGGCTTTCTGTAACTCAAAGATAACTCCGAGGGTCACTTAATTATTCACCCTAATTGTAGTTTGCCATTTGTTCACAAGAGAAGACGAGTTGTTCCCATTTAATCCTTTCAAGGAATGAAGTTGCATTTTAATTAGAGAAAGCGCAAATGCACAAATGTTTTCTCCTCCGAGTGTCTTCTTCTTGGCACGAATTTGGAGTGGGTTTAATAAAGGAGAAAGCGCAAAAATGCTTACCTCTGTTGTGTGGTGTGGAAGAAGACGTCATTCAAGTATCGCAGAGGGCGAAATTATGTTCAGTGGAGCAATTTATGAGGAGGTAAAGTTCTGAGAGTTCGACAGGCGTGTATAAGAGAGTAGTGTAAATAAAATACTTTGAAATATTTGATTATTTCAGGTAAAATTATTCCAGAGAGAGAACGCATCGACCTTCTGTAAAAAATACAGAGAAACTTAAAAGTGTAAAAGGATAATTACCGAATAAGGTTTAACTGTAAACGTAAGACGTGGAAGGAAAGAATCATAGCCAGTGCCCGTGGTGGCTCAGTCGGTAACGCTTTTTCCATATAAACAGAGTGAAGAGACTGAGATTGGGAGTTTGATCACCGATGAGCTGGTAATAAAAATAACCCAGGAGTTATTGCAATGGGCCCCATGAGTTGGCTTGTTCTTTGTGCCCAGTTTCTGGACCTCCTAATTGGTTATTATTATTATTATTATTATTATTATTATTATATTAATATATTCATAACTTTATCGACATCAGGTTTTATAATACAATTACAATCCACAACTTCTACTCAAATGTTTTTATTATACGAAAATTGTAGTCTTCAGTGAATCGAAGGAAACAGTTGTATTTCAACCATTACTCTTTGTGTATTTAGCAAACCTCTCATTAAGTACAGGATGTTCCAAAGTCATGCGAGTAAATATGCATGTACACTTCACCATATCCACTTGCGTAACTTTATGAACACCCTGTATTTGCGGCCGTTTACCTCTTCGCAACGGCAAAGGTTGTGTAACGAAAAGGACTTACCACGGGTTAGAACAGGTCTCACCATTCTGGTCATATATAACGTCCGCCAAAAAAAAACATGCGCTTGATTGTAACCTAATAAATCAAAATGTGTTTGGATGATTCATACAAAATTTACAGCAATAATTACCATTGAATTTTATATAAGCCAGCCAATTTTTATAACTAAATAATTAAATTTGGTTGTTTAATATTAACTTGATTTTTGAGTTCCATAAATCTAAGTGCTCATTGAAATAATTTTTCTCTCTTTTTTTCAGCTAAAAAAAATTATTGTAGATATCCCTCAAATGCCTTTCTCTGATGAAGATAAAGTAATTATTAAGCATTATAGGCTTAATAGGGGATATGGAAGACACAAAATATTGGCGGGATTCCCCAATAAAGGATGGACACTGGGCGGACTGGATACGTTGCTGAAAAAAATTGGTGCTACAGGCAGTACTGTTAGAAAAAAAGGTAGTGGTCGTCCAAGGAGTGTTAGAACGGAAGAAAACATTGAAGAAGTTTCTTCCCGAATTCTTAACCAAGAAGATAAGTTAGGCACTCACGAGACTCCAGCGCAGATTTCAAAGTCGACTGGAATATCAGAAACTAATGTAAGGCGAATTGTAAAAGAAGACCTTGGACTTAGACCATACAAACGTGTACGTGGACGGAAGAAGATCAAGCACCACTAACCAAGAAAAACGAATCATAAATACAAAAAAAAATGCTAAGAAGCATCACAGTTATGAAAGCAAAGCAAGTCAAAAATTTTTTACTGATGAAAAATATTCACTGCAGAACCACCAATGAACTCTCAGAACAACAAAGTATACTCAGAATCCCATCAATTAAGAAATCGAATTTCTGACGACAGACTCTATGCAACAAGGAGCCACTTTTCCAAAAGTATTATGGTGTCTGTCGGTGTTTCCAAGCTGGGAAAAACATCTCTTCATTTCGTTGAACCCGGTGTGAAAGTTAATGGCGAATATTATCGAAATGTTCTTTTAGCAAGCATGATTCCAGAGATGCGTGCTCCGGCAAATGGAGGTCATTTTTTTTAAACAGGATGAAGCAAGGGAACATACGGCAAAAGACACTGTTGCTTATTTAAATGAACATGTTCCCGAATTTATTGAACAGGAGAATTGGCCTCCGAACAGTCCTGATTTGAATCCTGTTGATTATGGGATCTGGGAAAACGTGTCAGAACGAGCTTATCGCGATGAGAAAATCAGAGATGTTAACCACCTGAGAGATGTTCCGATTGAACAATGGGACGAATTCCCAAAACACCAGATTGATTCAGCAGTAGATCAATTTAGACCAAGACTTCGAAAAGTAATAGAAGTTGGAGTAAAACATATTGAACGGTATTTTTAGTTTGACATTTTAATAACAATTTTATATGAAAGGAATTTTTGGTTGTAATAATAAAGAAATTTTGAGTATTTACGGTATCTTTACATTCTATTTTTGGTTACGTGCTAAAATGAGGTCTATTCAGTTACTGTGCTAAAAATTTAAAGAAATGTTGTCAGCTAATGTTATTTTATTTTGTTAAAGTTTTATCAAAAGTTAAAAGAAATTATTAAGTTTAAAAGGAAAAGTACGGACGCATTTTTATTTGGTGGACCCTGATATATATATATATATATATATATATATATATATATATATATATATAGGGGAACTTAGGCTAAGCAATATATAATGATTTAGAAGTTGGGTCAACATTAAGATTCGGACATGTATTGTTTTTTAAAGAAATATTGACTCTATAACCTTTATATATATAGTATATACACGTGTGTGTGTATATTATGTGTGTGTGTGTGTGTGTGTGTGTGTGTGTGTGTGTTGTGTGTGTGTGTGCATAGAAAAGTGAATTTAAGTGAGGTCGAATGTGCGATAATTCAGAGAAGTAGTGAGGTATTTTTTGTGCGGTAACACTTTTGATACTTCGGAACACTAACAGAATTTATATAAAAAATCTAGAAACATTTTATTGTCAGGAAAAAGATATGTTGATCGTGATTAGGTTAGGTTACGCTTGGTTTGGTGAGGTTAAGTTAGGCTAGATTAACGAATACCTCACTATTTAATGACTTAACAGCAACCGCATTTCGATCCCTCAATTTCGCCTGAAACACTTATCACGCCTTTCTCGATTTGATGGCACTAAGGTTAGGTTAGGTTAGGTTAAGTTTAGTTAATTTTAGATATATGGATTTTAAAAAGTCTGTACATCGCTTATGCGGAGATGCGCACGTGTGTGTGTGTAATAAGATGTAATTTATACAGAGTAATGCAAAAGAAGTTGGTTGAAAACACGATAAAAACCAACGAAACTGTGACGTTAAAAGAGGACGTTGAGCCGAAATCGTTCCAACTTTTGCAGCAATATAATAAATTACGTCAAAAAATGACGAGTACCTTCGATTACGTCTTACGTCCAGACAAAGAAATTAGGAGAAGGCTAAAATAAATGAGTTTCGAGAAGCGTCGGGCTTGGGAAGCTGTTAAACTTCGTAGATTGAAGCCAAAAGAAATTTTAGAGACGATCTGAGACGAGAGAATCTGAGCTTTAAAGAAATAGGTTAATGCATAACTTCAGAGCGGACGATGATGGTAAAATGGATCAAGCAGCCAACCAACGGATGATGATGAATCAGGTCCTCGCAAACCAACAAAAAGATTAAATAGGACCAATATTTGTTTCTATGTTTGCACGGAGGAAAGGCATTCTATTCCGTGGTTAGTCCAACTTTTCTGCTGTTGCACTGACTATTTCAGTTTTTATCAGAACAATAATTATGGTTGGATTATCCATTGTCAGTACACTCGAAAAAAAATTCTAAATTCAGAACTTATAACTTCTTTTTGAAAGTGCATTTCTAGGCAAGGTTTTTCCTTCTTTTCGGTATCAAAGCTTCTTGTCAGATGATATAATACCTTCTTTTAATAATACGTAACTTCTTTAGACGGAGGGAATTGTCTTCAAAACTTCTTTTTGAGTGATTTGAGACAATAGAAGATAATATTTCTCTGCATAGAAGGTTGCATGAAGTCTTTGTTTTCTGTGTGTAGTTGAATTAACTATTTATTATAGTGTGTAAATATTCAATTATTTTAATTATAGATTTTTCGGTGCTGGTTAAGTATGTGGTCTACCATCTGAGTTTTGACAGAATATAAACTAACGAAAATATCACGACTTAACCTAACCAATTATCAAGGGCGTACAGTTGATCTATTATTAATTATAACATTGTTTGTTTCTGGAATAGTATTTACTATTTACTAATAGATCAACTGTACGCCCTTGATAATTGGTTAGGTTAAGTCGTGATATTTTCGTTAGTTTTAACGAAAATATTCTGTCAAAACTCAAATGGTAGACCGCGTACTTAACCAGCACCGATTTTTCTGTAGTTCCATTTTGATTGCAAACAGAAAAAACTTCAGACCTACAAAAATTTCGTCAACGGGAAATTTCATTAACATTCTTATAACCTACAGTAACTCCACCTACCCTAACTTAAAGGAAGCTAATTTAACGTAAGTTAACCTAACCTAACCAAACCTAACATTAATCTAACGTTTAAAAACCTTGTCGATACAATATTACCTCGACAAAATGTCCCTGGCCCGAAAACTACATGTTTAAAATAGTCAAATACGTGTTTAATGATACTGTCAACCAATCCAACTATTCGATAATTCCACCAACTATAAATATTTTTCTGGTAAAAATCATAGCGCGGTTGGATTAACCATATGGATTGGTTCACAGTATAATTAATCATGTAACCGAATTCTTTTCTCTCTGTGCTTATGTTCCCTAAAATGGTTGACTGTTTGAAAAAGACTGAAATAGGTCAGCTGAAAACTTCCCATATAAACATGTTTTGATATTAACGAAACACCGTTTACGTTGTAGCCACGTGGCAATACCAATTCCCGTTAAATCAGCAGGGTTTATCAACATTGTGTCTGCTCAGTATTTGGATGGGTGACCTTCTTCCGCGTTCAGATGACATAGCGACCCGTGGTTCAGATCCCAAGTAAAGCTGTTTGTCCCCTGTCACATATATTTTGCCGCTACGAACGAATTTAAACAATCCTAAACGTTTAATTTACTAAAAAAGTGAATAATGTATAGCGTATGGTAAACATTAACAAAATTATTTCTTCTCTTAAAAACAAATAACAGCATAAATTCTTTGTTAAAAAAACGGAATGAAGTTTTAATATAAACTTTTCCCTGAATAAAGACACAAAGCAAGTTAATGAAACAAACTTTCTGTTTAAAACAAACTTTCTTTATTTACTTCTTCATATTTTTAAACAAAAAGGGTTTTTCCAGAATGGAAAATACGTAAGTGCGAAGAAACCTTTTTTTAACATGAATTTTAACAGCGGTATAAATATCATTAAATTCAATTTAAAATTCTTTTGCTGTGTACGTTTATATATACAGGGTGTCCCATAAGTCCGGTCTCATTGGAAAATTTATTTAAAATTAAATTTACAAGAGTAATACATTAGAGCTAAAACAAATGTTCAATTCGATGTCTTGTTTCGGGACCTTTTTTTTTGTTGCAGGTACAATAACACGCAATGGCTAATATGGAAGTGAGTTACACTCGTGAGAAAAAGGCAGAGGCGTCAATTTGAACATTTGTTTTAGTTATAATGTATTACTTTTGTAAATTTAATTTAAAATACATTTTCCTATAAGATCGCACTTATGGAACACCCTGTATATATATATATATATATATATATATATATATATTTTATGCGCGAGAAACCAAAATATAAAATTTTGAGTGAAACTTCTTGGTAAGTACAGAAGATAACTAGAGGGGTTTCATGTTTTCAAACCCCGTAATTTGTCACGGCAGAAGTGAAATGACTGAAAATGCGCTACCATTCCAATTTCAAACTCTGGAAGCATGTTATGGTCATGCAAAAGAAAAACGAGTCCTGTCTGGAATTTCAATGGAGCGGCCTCGGGGTCACCGACTTTCCCAGTTGTAATCTGAAGCCGAAAGTAGCCAAACCTGTCGTCCATGCAAATTATCTGCAGAAGGAAGAATTCGTTGAAAGTTGTTGACGAAATTCTGCTATCAATCATTTTTCAGAGTAATTTTTTTTTTCTTTTTTTTTTATCGGATTTTTCATGCTGATAAATCAGAAATTTTAACGATGCCAATTATCTCTTGTCGTCATTTTCTCACATTTATTAATTTGCAAACATTACTTCAATAAATGATAAAAAAAATTAATTCCCACAAATCTTCAACTTCAGACTTTTGTTGCATACCGTTTATTATACTGATTTTATTCTTGCTAACGCCAGATGATTTTTATTTAATCACAGGGGAGACCTCTTGAATATGACTCGGAACTGACAGTATTCTACGCTATGACTAGAACTAATATCCAAGAAACAGAAAGGCATTGATGATAAAAGGTTCTCTGTTTTCTGGCCAATGACATTTAATGTGAAGTGGAAATTTTAAACTTCTAATATACAGTGACCCTTATAAATATTCGTACACATAAATATTTCATTTATATTCGTCCTTAGCTTTTGTACCATGCATGGGATAGTTATAGAATGTTTACTGTTGGTTTGGAAAAGTTTAACAAATAAAAAAAATAGTTTAACTCCAACATAATGATGTAAAACATCAAAGAATTTGAGGAAAATAAAAAAAAGTTATAGTGCAAAAGTTTTCGTACATTTATTTACAAAATTATTTAATACTTTGTGTGCCACCTTTTGGATGAATGACTTGAATGATTCGCTTTAGGTACTTTTCTACAAGCTTTCGACATCTCTCAGTTGAAATTTTAGCCCATTCTTCAAAAGAAAGTTATTGCAATTCATTCAGATTCGAAGGGTTTTTCTTGCGGACAGTTTTTTCAAATCAAACTATGAATTCTCAGTTAAATTGAGATCTGGGTTTTGACTGGGTTACTTGAGAAGCTTGAACTTCTTCTGTTGAAGCCATTCCATGGTACTCTTACTTTTATGTTTTGGATCATTATCTTGTTGCAGTACCCAATTGCGACAAATTCGCAACTCCCGAACTGAACGCAATACATTTTCTTCTAAGATTTCCTGTTATTTCTTCGAATTCAAGATTCCATTGATGATAACAGTTTCCTGGACCAGAAACACTAAAGCATCCTCAAAGAAGCAAACTACCACCACCATGTTTAATCGTTGGAAAGATGTATTTTTCCTTAAATGCAGTATTCGATTTTCATCAAACATACCTTTGCTTGTTGTTCCCGAATAATTCAATTTTGGTTTCGTCTGTCCAGAGAATTTTCTTCCAGAATGCAAATCCATCATTTTGATGATCCTTGGCGTACTTTAAACGAGCTTCTTTGTGCGCTTTTCATAGCAGAGGCTTTCTTCCTGCAACTCTCATGCAGACCATCGATCTTAGACACTCTTAATACTTGGCAAATATCACCTGTAGTCACTTGTGGATTCGCAGTAGCCATTCTTTCAATCCATCTACCTGTACGTTCTGAAATCTTGCAAGGTCATCCACACCTTGGTAGAATTTTGATTGTTCCAAAACCTTTCCATTTCTTTATAAATGCAGCAATTGTCGTAAATAGAATTCGAAATTAATCTCCTATCTTCCTATAACACTTTCCAGACTCGTGTGTAGCAATAACAGCTCTCTCAAGATCTGTAGACAGCTCTTTACCACGACGAGCCATTGTTTACTAATGGCTTGTACAGTCATCCGTCTTCTGTGAAGATTCACAAAGAAAATTCTAGAATTCAGAATTGCCAACAGTCTCTAATCGGTAAACCAACTACCGATAAAATTTTAAATTCTTCAAGTCTAAGGGGGACATACAAAGTATTAAATAATTTTGTAAATAAATGTACGAAAACTTTTGCATTTTAACTTTTTTATTTTCCTCAAATTCTTTGATGTTTTATATTATATGATGGAGTTAAACTAATTTTTTTATGTTAAATTTTTCCAAATGAACAGTAAACTTTATACAACTATCCAATGCATGGTACAAAAGATAAGGACGAATATAACTGAAATATTTCGCTATACGAATACTTATGCGCGCCACTCTACGAAACCTTCGTTTTAATGTGCATCTGATAGTCACTGTCTGAAATCAGTCATTTCTCGTAATACCTGTTACCCTTGATCATAGACATTACGCATTACTAATTTAATCTAACCTAACCAACCCAACCTAAACTAAACATCACAAAGTGATTAAGGGTCACAGGAATTACGTAAAATGCCTGAAACTTTTCGGCACTACGTGAAATGACTGAGCTACGCCGTAGCTACGTTGCAACATCGCTTCCCGTCGATCACCGAAGTTAAGCAACATTGGGTCTGGAGAGTGGTTGGATGATAACCGTCCTCAGCATCCAGATGATATAGCAACTCTTAGATGGTTCAGATTCCATGTAAAGCTGCGGGTCCCTCCGTCACATTATCTTTGCTGTTATGAAGATGATTAAACGATCTTAAACACACACACACACACACACACACACACACACACACACACACACAGGCGAAATTACTACTTTCAGATACTGATTATAG
The DNA here is from genome assembly GCA_023014485.1 of Bathynomus jamesi. NCBI lineage: Eukaryota > Metazoa > Arthropoda > Malacostraca > Isopoda > Cirolanidae > Bathynomus > Bathynomus jamesi. The sequence continues at coordinate 860,435 of JAJOZX010001030.1, read as the reverse complement.
CATATACTAGCGGAGCGACCCGGCGTTGCCGGGGTGGATGTTGAACGCTATATATATATATATAATATATATATATATATATATATATATATGCCCGGTTAGGTAAACTGAATGCCCGGTTAGGTTAATTGAATGCCCGGGTACGTTAATTGAATGCCCGGTTAGGTTAATTGTACACCCTTGACGATTGGTTAGGTTGTCATGATATTTTCGTTAAAGCCAACGAAAATATCACGACTTAACCAATGGTCAAGGGCGTACAGATGACCTAACCTGGCATTCAATGAACCTAACCGGGTATTCAATAATTTTACCATAGGTTTCGTAATGATTTTGATGTCATTTAATGTTTTAAAATTAATTATTTAATTTATTAACACCCACGTGCACAACCTCGGGACCTAATCAATATATGTGTGAAGTTTCATGTTTGTAACTGCTTCCATTTTGGAGTTATGGCTGATGGCTGGAACACACACACACACACACACACACACACGTCTTTTTATTATTATTATTATTATTATAGATAAACAATAGACTGGTACAAATTTATAACCGAAAGACTTCCGAAAATCAACAATTTTTGATAAAGAAAAGGGGAAAATTGGTTTTGTAGGCCTAGGGGCTCCGAAATTTTCATAAAATGGAAAATAATTGCTATTTTCTTACTTACAGCGACAGGCATAATGATATTAGGATACCTAATAGAAATTTTTTAATATTTTAAAGTGGGAAAAATAAATGATTTTCTAAAAACGATCTTCAACTATAAAAGCGCATCTAATCAGATAACTTAATTAACGTATTTCTATGACAACTAAAAAATAGAATGATAAATCAATATCCTATCAAATTGTTTGTGTATACGTAAAATTATATGTATAAAAGCCACAGTAATGAAACGCACAAAAGTCACGGTAAATAATTTCGAGTGTGGCTCGTTTAACTTTAAACTCGAGTTTATTTAAATTGCCCGTTTTAATTATGTAATTTTTTGTATTGAATCGATAAAGAAATCTTTTGTGAATCGAAAAATGTTAAAATTATAACAAATATCAAAATATTTTGTATAAAAATCATTGAATTTTAAAAATGCATGTTTGTTTTTAGTTTTTTGCAAAAAGTTCTTTATGAATTTTAAAAATATACACTTTTTTTAAATTGAATCGCTAAATAAATCTTTTGTTCTACACCAATTGTAGCGACCTGTAGGTGTGCGCAAAAAAACTGTTACATATATATATATATATGTATATATATAAGGCTTCATTTCTGAAATAGTATATTAGATAAGTTAAGTTTATTTATCTACTGACGCTACTTGCCAAGTTTATAAATTGAACACATTAATAAATTAAGATGAATGAGGAGAGTATAAATTTACTTTGGAATATTTTTCCTGAAATAAATTTGCACGAAATAGGGGCCAAGGGTAATCAGGCTCAGAGCTAAACTTTCAATTGAATGGATTCCTGAATCTCACAAAATACTGAGGCAAATTGAGTTTAAATCTTTAGAAATTAAGCTATCTATATTTCAGTAGACGCAACAAACTTAAATCTACCGAATTAATACTACAAAAATTAATAATCACTACGAAAGTATGGAATACAGCAAAGGTCTTTATCCAAAAAAATTCTGACCAATCAACGAATATACAATTATTGCTGGTGATAATCAGTGAGGAGGTCCAGAAACTGGCACAGCGGCACAACAGCCTATTGTTCTAACTCCCAGATTATTATTACCAGCACCATCGGGATTCGAACCCCTGACCTCATTGTGTTAACTTCGCTTATAGGGAAACGGTGTTATCCACTGAGCTACGGGTGCTGGATGAATGTAACAGAATGTAACATAAACGAGAACATATTACTACATAGAAAACTCAGTCAAGGATTGTCCCAAGCAAGTCTGAGAAATACGATGTGCAGTGACGAGTCTGCTGCACGTAATATATCTGTCTCGACCCGGTTCTCCTTTTAAAGGATGGCGTTACTGCCCGTCTCAGTGCCATTGGTTGGACGGAGGGTGTAAAGTACGGGGCTCCAATAAACCTTAATAAACCTGACTGTCCATCCCAACTCTGACCATTTGGCTTCAGCACCCACATGAGCTTCTTTGCAGTGAACAAAACAAACACACCAACACAGTCTGGACTTTTTAATAATTCGCGATAATGTTCATTGTCATCGATTTCATCTGGTGTTGTGGCCCACACTCGATCATTTTGGTAGTTAGGCCGACGTGTTACGCAAACAAAAAATTCATCGGAGACAGCTAAATGCATGAAATCATCTACATCCCAATCTTCAAGCTAATGGGCAAACCACATTCTGTCATCGATGTTAAGTTGAGTTTTTCTTGGCTTTGGAAGGTCATGCCAAGGCTTTAAACCTTGCCTATGACGGTACAGTCGAATGATCTCACCACTAACGATCTTTCCTCTCAACACTTCGATCTCTCTAGAAAGTTTAGCACAGCTGTTTTTCCGCTTACGCGTACCGCTTTCAATGATATCCTTTGTTTCCTGAGAGAGTGGCAAATTTGGGCGCCCAGATTTGGTTGTATCCATTTCACATTCATCCAAAGTCTTATTCCAATTTCTTTTGACGAAGTCCTCACTTCTTCGCAACTTTTTGGCAACCTATGAACGTGTTATAAAGGTGGCTCCAGCATCACGAGCTTCCCGAAATGTTATTGCTCGTATGCGATCTATCACACGTTGCCTCTCCGAATCACCAATTAATTGAGGAGCCATTATATTATCACTTTATCAGCTGGAGTAATTTTAATACCTGCAATAAATAAAGAATTTTATATATTTTTATAATCACTAAAAACTATTTCGATATAAGTAAACATGTAAGCTGCAAATGGGGGGTAGGCTAAGGTTTTTTGGAACCTCTTAGAGCAATCAACTAACCATCTGCGCAGAAAAATAGGTATAAAGAAGCAGGAGAGGCATTTTCTTGTTGCATTTGGTTGGCGTGTTATCGGATTTAAGGTCTTGGCAGTTTGTAGCTTCTGTTTAAGAGCAGAGAAGAAGTTATGTAGCGAACTTTGGAGAAATTACATTCATTTTGCAAAAGTCTTCGTTAGCAGTTCTCATACATTTTTTTTTCTAAAGAAGATTGATCATTTTGCAGATTTAATTACTCTCTATATATAAGTGTGTATATATCTTCCACTTGGAGAGGCTCCTGTTATTAAACAAGTGTTTACTTTAATTATTCTAGCAGCAGCAGAAAACTGGATAGAAAAGCATAAGACTCTCTCCCCTCCCTCCATTCCCACCCCGCCAGAGGCGGTATAGAAAAATATTGAAGAAGTACAGTACTTTCACCTTGGAAAAGTATCCAAGGAAATTTTACATGAAAGAGGAGAATAGATAAATTAGCGTTACACTTATGTTATGCACACATAGAAATCATGTACTAGATAGTACTGTTGCATAAACTAACATAATGATATATTTGTGCAACTCTGCCCCACCCAATCAATACCATGCATTTTTAAGTTTTTGTTCATTAGGAAGAATTAGAAGAAAAAAAAATTATATTTCTACATAATACTTATCTATCCTTTTCTTAGACATGTTAACGAAGCAGGCAAGGGTGTGAGCGTGTTTTCTGTAATTGAATGTCTGCCGCGTGTATATCCCTGCCAACTCTTAGAATGCCGCCGAGCTTCAACTTGTGTCGCCCGCTGTGAAAGGTGTTTATGCGGCAAGTGATATACTGAGTCGCTCATACTTCGTGGTGTTGTGTCACCACGAGAGTAAAGAAAATCTCTTTCTCGAACAAAATATCAGTGGGAGGTCCCTGTATCTATCCCGCGTATTTGTCCCTTATGGAGAATGAGAGTTTTACATGGGTGATCACCCGCTGTTACTACGGCGAATTTAAGTCTCCCACTTAGAGGTGTTTATGAGGCAAGTAAGTAAAAATGGGTTGCTTAAATAGCAACTTTTATCACTGCTACATTTCAGTGTTTGTTGTTTCATCATTGCCTTTTTTGTTTTAATTAAAAGGAACAAAATCATTAGAAAACTCCAATTTCGTCAAAAGTAAAGTTTAAAGCCGCGTTTAGCCGATATCTGAGCCCCTGTTCCGCCCAAAGAAGGGTTCCAAATGGCAGGAAAATGCGATACTGGAAAGGAAACAAAGTTTGAAGAAATTCTTCCTCTCCGATAATTCACAAGCCTGCGAATGACAACTTTGTAAGAGTTGTTTTCTTACTAATAACTGATTTTATATAATTCAACTAAGCTGATTTCGAATAAGGTGTTAATTTTTTTTTCTATCACGTAAGGATTTTCTGCAAAATGGAAGGGAAAAAACAACAACAAAAATAAATATTATTTATTTCAATTTACATTAGGTACCTATTTCGCTTTGTTATACTAATTACAAATGCAAACAACTTTAAAAAGAAAGAAGCCTATTAACGTCAATTACATATTCATCTTTATTTGTCCTGAGTTTTCTCGCGAGATCTGTGCCTTTTAGTCTCGAATGTACGCGCTGTTCCTTTTCTTTTATGTAATAACTCTGGAGTATCCCGTTTCAACATCCAACAGTAATCAGCCATCATGCTGATGTCCCACCTTCCCTGATATCTCTTCTCCATTTCTTTGATGTCTTGGTGAAACCAAGATTTATAAGCATTTATAGGCAGTAGTTTTTAATCAAAATTTAATGAAAATTACTTACATAGGTAAGATGAAATATGACATTTTCTGAAAAATCTGTACGTGATGGCGAAAAGTGAATATTATTTTCGGAATCAGCGTGCAAAAGTTACTATACAAGTGATAAAATATTTCGGACAACAAAGTCATCGCAAGCCTGTGTATAATTTATAAACAAAAAATAATTAAAATTTAATCACCGGATAAAAATAATAATTAATAATTATAATTAATTTGCTGAAAATAGAAAGAGAAAAGTGAGATTAATTTTTAAGTAGCTTTCTCAACGCCAAAAATTAACAGCAGAAAATGCCCCAATTAAGATAACAAAAGATAAATTAACTTAATCCTTAGAGACAACATTCACTTGTCCAAAATATACTCTGAAAACAGATTCACTTCGTTTACTTTAGAAATATGAGTAGAGAAGGTGTGAGTGTACTTTGAATATAAAGTACCTTAAACGTACACTTAGTAAAAAGGATTATAATTAATCTGAATTTAAAATATTTACAGATTGCACTCGTGCGGTCTTCAGAAGGGACATTTAGAGTAAATTGGAAAGTGTTCTTTAATCCTAGAAGTGTACTTTTTTCAGAGGACTCCGTTTGTCAAGCATACAACCATTTCATGTACTCTCCATCTCCTTTCAACGTACTATCACTGTAATCTTGAAATACTTTACTTTCTGCAAATTACAATTGGTCCTTTTTTATAGTAGAATCTATAGCAATGGTGGCGAACCTATGGCACGCGTGCTTATTTGGGCACGCGATCATATTTGCCTGGAACGCCTAAGCATAGAAATTGTTATCCAGAAAAATGAGTATAAGATAATAGACTTAATGTTTATAATTTGGTGTAATATAGTATATAAACTTTGGTGGGCACGCGAATTTTTTTATGGTTTACATGGTTTTTTTGGCACGCGACTGTAAAAAGGTTCGCCACCCCTGACCTATAGTATAGAAAGTACAACGTAAACGCTATACTTTTCTGATATACTCCAAATATCCACGGAATATTTCTACTCGTTCACTTTCAATGCCAAAAGTTTCTGCCATTTCTGACAGTCTTTCGAAGGTCGGAGTTGGTTGTCCCTTTAACATCTTTCAATCACGAAGGGTCATTGAGACGGACGGTAACTCTAACAATCAGGAAATATAAGGTTCTAACATTTAGAAGCCATAATGGAACCAAATAAATTATGTGCAGTGGGCTCTTCACTGTTCCCTATTTCTCAGACTGACTTAGGACAGTACTGGACTCGGTTGAACGGTTCCAGTGTCAAAAAAATGCCAACAGTATGTATTATTAAGATACAATAAATTGAAGAAGCTTGTTTCTTCAAAATGTTGATAGTTCTTAATTAAAATTTTATTTTAAGCCAAACAGTTTTTAAAAATAAACACACACACTGTATATATATGCAGCAGGTACATTTGTGTTGCCTTGGGGAGGAAACACAAACTCACGCGGTGCATCTTGCTCCTGAAGGATCATACAGACCTATAGAGACAAGAGTGTTTGCAATACAAACTAACAAAATACGCAGGGAAATGATCATGAACCGAACTGTTCAGTGGATTATAATAACGGAACATTGTTGCTTCCATTGGTGATGAGCCACGCAAGGAAACCTCATTATACGTTGACCCTCTATACACTTGGCAATAATGCTGCGCGCTGCTCGTACACTGAATGGGTGTATGAACGGAGCGGTGATTTGATTTGTGTAAAGCAGTGAGGCCTTTCTTCTTCCTACTTACATTTAAGCTATTGACATATGTTTCTGGAAATTGAGAATATATATATATATATATATATATATATATATATATATATATATATAATATGTGATGTAGGTCACATCCGCATCCGCATCCGCGGAACATCCGCACCTTTTCTCGCATCCGCATCCGCACCCGCATCCGCACTTTGGACTGCGGATGTCGTGCGGATGTGGACCGTTGAGATAAAATGTCATTAATAAGCGGAAATTATCAAATTCTACTATATTAATAGAACTAGTTCATTGTGCGCAAAAGTGATGCAAGCGACAAGACGAGAGGCTGTTCTTGTATGAAGTTACTCTCTTGCAACCTACTTAGATCCACGTTACAAAGCTAAGTTATTTTCACCTAGTACATTAGAACGAGTTAAATCATCACTTGGCAAAGCAGTTGAAGAGCTTCAATCTCTTGAATCTGTCGCTTCGCCACCCACCAAAAGAATAAAAGTTTCAGTGACAGAACCAACACCTTCAACAAGCAAATCTATCACAGAATCTGTCTCTCAGTTTCTTGAGTCAAGCAGCAATGACGAGACCTACGCGATGTCAAGATGTAGTAAAAAATGATCGAGAGCTATCACCAGAAAAACGCCTGGCTGCATGTGACAATCCTATTAGTTGGTGGAAAAATACGCAGAATATCTATCCATACTTGAGTAAACTTGCAAGGAAACATTTCGCCTGTCCTCCAACAAACGTACCAAGCGAGAGATTATTTAGCAGTGCTGGATTAATATATGATGAAAAGAGAAACAGACTGGCAGCAGAAAAGGCAGAAAAATTAATGTTCCTTAAGCATAACCTTCCTATAATTAAGTTTGAACATTAAACGATGAACATCTTACTTTACTTTATTTTAATTACTCATTTATAAATATGCCTAATAAAACTTTAAACTTAATATAAATAGTTATCAAGCTAATTAAAGATCTCTTTCTATAAGGGTGGAGGTTGGGGAAAGAGGTCAGTGGGGTGCATTTGAGTTGGGTTCACGTCCCGCATCCTGGTAACACAATTATGGTTTCTAATTGTGGCTGAAACTCAACAAAATATAACGAATTTATTTGCAGACGAATTCACTAATTCATTTCTATATTAGTTAGATGCTTGATATTATTTTATATGTTCAGAGAAAAGTACAGCAATTATTGTACAATTAATCAATTATACTACATTATAGCTACAGCTCTCTCTATATAATAACTTATTATATACGTTAAACACAACAAATCTCGAATATATCCTAAAAATAACGAAAATGTAGACATCCGCATCCGCATCCGCGGATGTTGAAATCAAACATCCTCATCCGCATCCGCATCCGCGGATGTGAAAAAAATGACATCCGCTACATCACATATATATATATGTGTGTGTGTGTGTGTGTGTGTTGTGTGTGTGTGTGTGTTACTCCCAAACATCGAAATCGCTCAGTGAGCGAAAAAAACAGCCACAACGCGTTGTGGATCACCCAAGTGACCACACACCGATGTTAGATATTTTTTCGCTTCATGGCCGTTCTCAAACAACCACAACGCGTTGTGGACGATTCGGATATGACCACAACGCGTTGTGGACGATTGGAAACGACCACACATCGACCTAAAGCTCGTACTCATAACGCTTGCCATAGATTCTCCCGTTATGCTAGGTTAGGTTTGCAATATCAAATTAATGCGTACGGAGGTAAGGCCAATGTTTTCCAAAAAAGACAACCTTGGTTTTCTACTGAAGATACATCTGTACAATTAGGTCATTTCATTGTTGGCAATATCTCTGGTGTTGAAAAGTATAGTAATGTTTCTCCTACTTTTTATTTTAAGACTACTTATTATATTAAACTGAAACAATATTTGGGTTTGTAATAAATTTAAAAAAGTGCACTTAGCTTTTTTATCCTTTACATTAGTCCTTTTGGCTCCGGCTACCCAGGCAAGGTGGGTACATTTACTCAATATTATCGCCTGTATAATTTAGGTCTCGGGGGTACGGTGCTTCCCTCTCCCCGTTTTTTTAAGGGTTTTTTTGCGTCTAAAAAATTCTGGTAAGAAAATATGATAGCGTCAGCGGTTGTTTACATCACTAAAAGAGTTTTACGTCATTAATTAGTTTATTCGGTGAATACGTCGATAAATATACGTCGTGTTTATATCATTTCAATATACGTCGTGTTTAAATAGAGTTTGATGAACGACATCGGTGTGTGGTTGTTTCAAATCGTCCACAACGCGTTGTGGTCATATCCGAATCGTCCACAACGCGTTGTGGTTGTTTGAAAACGGCCATGAAGCGAAAAAATATCTAACATCGGTGTGTGGTCACTTAGGTACATCCACAACGCGTTGTGGCTGTTATTTTCGCTCACTGAGCGATTTCGATGTTTGGGCGTAACATATATAATACAACTAAGAATGGTCCCCTGAGAAACTTTCATGTTACAAACAGACCGTGCATGGAACAAGGAACTCTTCTGGAAAAATTAAATTCACTATACTCCGAATAAGTAATGGTAAATGACAAATACTGTAGTTTTTCTTTTTTATGATGGAATCCCAACGTATAGACCCAAAATATAGTTTCCCTCACTCATGAGGGAAGGTATATTTTGGGGCCTCTTCGCTAGTGACCCTTTTCCACGTTGCATTTCTATCATGAAAAAAGAAAAACTATAGTATTTGTCATTTACCATTACTCATTCGGACAATAGTGAATTTAATTTTCCCAGAAGAATTCTTTATTCCATGTACGGTCTGTGTGTACGGTCTGTGGTTAACTTTGGTTTTGCTTCCGCCAGAATTGTTCATTCTGACGAAGGTCAAGCTTGTCACTCCACCTTAGACCTACAGTTTAACGTGGAATCCGAACTACATCCCACCAGCAGCCCAGCGTCTTAACCACTAGGCTGATTGAGTACGTTTGGACTGTTTGGATGTGATAGAAGATTGAGGGAAATCTTTGTTTACTGTGAAACACAAGTTATTTATGCAGAAACTTTAAATATATTTACAGTATTACGTCGATACAATATATGAGAAAGAGAAAACTTCATCAACTTGAGTAGTCTAAGCATCATCATCCTGTTTGCATATACGTTTTGTGTTTCGTATTTATCAATTATTACGAAAGAATTCATTTATAACTTGAAGAGCCTAATCATTTTCATTAATCAGTAAAGTAACATAAATATCATCAACTGTTGCTGCAAAATAGAAGTCAACATCTTCCTTCCTTGACTAATCAATTTTAAAATTAGAAAGAGCCGTGTTGAGCAGAAAACTGAGATTTGTTTATAAAAAACGTCTGAACAGGTAGCGAGAACAACGTGAAAAAAGTGTTAGCAGCTGACGAGGAAGCTTCTAAACAGTGGCTGCATCCTCCAGCGCAGGACACGTCAACGCGAAGAGGCGACGTCAAACCAAAACATCAACGCGCTGGTGGCCAAACTTCCTCAAATCTCCGTGCAGCGGGCTGTCTACGGTTGGCCAGACTGGCAGTCGACGGCCTGTTGCGTGGCACGGTCAGAGTGCCGATCGGCTCCCGGGGCCGGACCTATTCTCAGCGTGCTATTTTTTCAATTACAGGGAACAATTGCGTGCTCCCCGAACTACTCTTACTCTCTGGCGACATTAAGACTAATCCAGGCCCCACTACAACTTACACATGTCACCATACACAAAGACATAGACACAATAGCACCATGAGACACATACAGAAGTATAATATTAACATATTACAGTACAACGTAGATGGCCTCACAAACAAAATCATGCAGCTTAGGGAATTCGTACACAAACAAAACATTCACATAGCACTTATACAAGAAACAAAACTAAAACGCACACACAAAACACACCATCCCTGACTTCACGGCGATCCGTCAAGATCGTACTGGGGGTAACGGGGGTGGACTCATCACTTACATACGTAAAAGCATTAGCTACACTGATGCTACCCAAAACATTACAAACACAATCCAAGCAGATAACACGATAGAAATACAGGCAGTTAACATTAAAACACGCGCAAAACACAACACCACACTAATCAACATTTACATCCCACCAGATAGTTCACCTCAGGTGCCAGCCAATTACAATCCACAGTTACACAATCTTGCCTCTCTCACTAATGTCATCTTAGGAGGAGACTTCAACGCCAAAGACACTAGTTGGTACCTGCACAACCAAAACAACACCAGAGGCGCCAACATAGCCACACAACTAAACAGCCTCTTCATTCTTAACAATACAGAAGAACATACACACATACCACATCAAGCAGGATACTCAAACTCCTCCCCAGACATAACGTTCTGTTCCCCCTCACTAGCAACACATACACAATGGAGAACAGAAAAACAACTGTCATCAGACCACCTGCCCATCATCATTACAACACATTCTACACTCTGCCCCAACAGCCTTAGGCACACTTACAGAAATTACAAGAAAGCTGATTGGGAACAGTTCAAAATACAGACTGAGGAACAATTCACCACATTAAACAGCACACCCATCATAAACATCGATACAACACTCAAGACATTTAATCAGATTATCAATAATGCAAACAAATACATACCCAAGGGCAACATTAGGAAATACAACCCAAATTACACTAGAGAAATAGCCCACCTCATAAGGCAACGTAACAACCTCAAACATAACACACAAACACCACACACAGAAGCCATAAAGCAGCAGATACAACAGCTCAACACAGAAATAAACAACAAACTCAAAGAAAAACAAACAGAAACATTCAGGGAATTCATAACAACACTAAACCACTCCACAGATACATACAGGCTATACAAGACTATAAACAGCATTACCCACTCTAACAGCGGCATTCACACCTCACACGCGGCTATCTGTCGCAGCCAAAATAATATCCCAACATACACACAACAAGCTAACATTCTAGTTAATCACTACGCAAAGATAAGTCACTTAAACAGAGACAACAACCAGAAACACGCAGACAAACAAACAGCCAGACACAAGAAAACCTACAGACTCGACACGACCATTACACCCTTCAATACAGACCAGACCACCAAGATCATCAAAAACATTAAAAATTCGAAGGCTACTGGACCAGACAACATATCTAACATACACCTTAAACACTTGGGCCCACAAGGAATACTAGCTCTCACAAATATCAGCACATATTCATACCAACACTGTATTATTCCTGACATATGGAAACAAGGTAAAATTATTACACTACTCAAACCAAACAAAAATCCAACAGAACCAGCTTCCTATAGACCCATTACTTTACTATGCACACCTTCCAAAGTAACAGAAAGACTAATCTTACAAATCACCAACCCACACATACCACTATCGCCTACTCAACATGGATTCAGACCTCACCACTCAACCACGACATTACTCACTAACCTGACGCAGCACATCATGGATGGCATCAACTCTAGAAGACCAGCTCAACGTACACTATTAGCAACAATAGACATTAGTAAAGCATTTGATGCTATCCCACGCTTCCCTCTCATAAACAAAATACTCAACACAAACATGCACAATAACACCAAAAGGTGGCTGAGCAACTATCTCTCAGGAAGATACTCACATGTCACATTTAATGGCAAGTCATCCAAAAACAAGCTTTTTCCGAACGGGGTCCCTCAAGGCTCTGTTCTCTCACCAACACTCTTCAACTTATACATGCATGACATTCCAACACCCATAGATAACAAGCTTACCTTATCATCATATGCAGATGATATCACTCTAACATCCACCCACAACAACATCGACACCGCTACAAATAACCTACAAACATACATAAACAGTATACAAGACTGGCTCACACACAATAGACTCAAAGTAGCGCCCACAAAATCAACCATCACCTTGCTTACAAGCAACACAAAAGAACACCAGGTAATTCCACAACTTACACTAAACAACATCAACATTCCACACACTCACAGAACCAAAATACTAGGTGTCACATACAACACATCATTATCTTTTGCAAACCACATTCAGGACATTAAAAACAAATGTACGTCAAGACTTAACACGCTTAGGGTACTAACAGGCACAAACTTTGGACACCAGCAGGAAACAACATCACTCATCTACAAACAATATATTCGCTCAGTTATGGACTATGCTAGCCCATGCTGGGCACCCATTATCTCAAACACACACATAAACACCTTACAAACAATACAAAACAACGCACTTCGTATCATTACAGGATGCACTCAAACAACACCAATAGAACACCTGCACACAGAAACAAAAATACTAAAAGTTAGGGAACATTTAGACATGAGGGGAACACAATTCATGGCAGCAGCGACAACTAACCCACAACACCCTTGCCACTACATGTACAATCATGCACCAACACCTCGCACCATTAAGGTAACACCAGAGAGACATTATAACCAAATACTCCATTCCATACCACGCCCCACAGACATCACACAGTACAGAAAACACATACACACACACCTAACCCACAAAGCACTGACACGACTCGGTCCGAATGCGGTCCTAGGTGCGAAGCCGCCGCCCATTAACAGGTCAGAGATCAGCCTGAGCAGATCGGATCGAGTTAACTTAGCACGATTCCGATGTGGACATCACCCCAACTTATGGACATATAAACACAGACTAGACAACTCCATAGACGACACCTGCCACCTGTGCCAAGACACACCACAAACAATTGAACACATTATGACGGACTGTACCGCTCTAGCACAACAACGAACACAACACAACATCACGAGTGCGCTGAACCTCTGGTCCACTCCGGAGAGGGCGATCGGTTACCTGCGTGCCGCCGGCTTGCTCGATCAGGGTGGGCTGATCGGCTAAACAACAACAACAACAACCACTAGGCTACCCATGGTACCCATTTATCTAGCAACCAATTTTTTATCGTATGGAAGGATGAACAGCTGGGTTTTGCTGCGCGTAGTCAGCGACGCTAACCACTACGCCAGCGAGGCACACATATATATGGAGAAGGAAACCACTCTTCAGGAAGACGTAAATTTTTATTTCTTAACACCAATACAGTTTCGGCTCCTCGCGAGACCTTCTCCATTGGTAATGACCGTATAAACAGAGAACAGAGTTTATATACACCTGGAAGTTAATTATCAGGGATTAGCTGACTGAACCTTCCCATCCTCTTATCAGAGGATAGTTAAGTGACCCCTCCAACCCAGCTTTGACCTGATCGATGTACTTGTGTTGCCTGGGGATTTTTGGAAGGTAATGTTACAAAATTCTTAATTTTATTACATAAAATTAGGAGACTCATTCAAACTCTTACAATCACTATTTTTCATTTCATGATGACCAAGTTAAAAAAATCAGTTGTATCTTCAATGTTCCAAAGAGCATATAGAATCTGTCACCCTTCTTATGTTGAGGAGGAGATACAAAAAATAAAAAAATATATTTAAAAATCTGTATTATCCCAAATGGTTCATTTTTAACGCTATTTGGCAGCCAGGAAAAACTTTTATACTGGCAGGTCAATTAAGAAAACTTGTCAGAAAATAGGCACTAATGTGCAGGGGTGTGCTGGGACCGGTTCGGTCCGGTTCGCCCGAACCAGTTGTTAAATTTTGATTGGATCACCGAACCGTTTGTTTGTTTTTAACAAATATTTAACAATTAGTAGAAATTTATCTTGAAATTTGCAATTTGTCAGTCAGTCTTGATGAGTTTTACGAATGCTCATGACGCTCGAGATTTGTGGTTTTTGAATTATAGCTTTAGTTTACAATGTCACATTTGATGTTACATTCGTTAGAATGATTTTATTTCATTATGAAATTTTTAGGAAGTATTTATGAAAAGATCGATCGAACAAATGCGTAATAAGCAAAGCTGGCTTGCTGGATGGAACTGTCAGAAAAAGCAAAGCATGAGCATTAGGCCGGGTCGAAAAATTAAATTTGTGAATTTCCACATGCCTTGTCCAAGAAATTTGTAGATGCACTATAAATGCTCAACAATGATTAAAAAAACTAAATTGGTCAAGTTTTAGATGTTCCGCAAGTCCTCTGAAGATTGAAAGTAAAAAGTAAAACATAACAAAAACTTTAAAACTTTTAAAACTTTATTTAAATACGTAAACTTTATTAATTATTTGGCAATTATGATTTTTTTATTAAGATTTTCTTGTATTTTTTGTATTCTTGTTGCTATTAAGTTTTTTCTTGACTGTGTTTCGTCCAGAATATATATAATTTATATATACAATTTTTCTTTTCAGAATTGATTATGTGAATAGTTAAATACGCGTTGTTACACTAACAGAGTGACTTTCCCAAATTATCCGAAATGGCTGAGGCCGTAAAAGTGAAAGCAACTGTTGAAAAAATCATGAGTCCAGCTGTTTCCCTTTTTGAGAAAGCTGAGCTCAGTGGAAATCAACTTCCCCTATATGAAGACGTTTTAAAAGAATATTTACAAACAAGATATCTCTTACCTATAGCTAGTGAGGGGAAAAAAGAGCCAAATGCTAATGATGTGGCAAGAATAGTTGCATCAAAGGTAAAAGAGATCTGGAAAAGTGCATCAATTCCAACAATATCAGAACAGCAAATATTAGCCAGAGTAAAGGATTGTCATGAAAATCTAAAAATTGATGAAGACTGGTAGAAAAAGGAAAGATTTTGAATCTAAATGACCGCGTTCAATCCAAAAATCAAAGGCTTTTTGATATTGCTGCCTGCAAATGCCATGATCTGTTTTCTTGCACTTGTGAAAAAGAGCTAAAAGTTCCTGCCATGGAACGTTCTTTCCTAATTGACCAAAGAGGTGCACGAAAAATGGCAATAGGCAGTATTAATTTACAGACAACGAAGAAACTGCAAATAAGATCTGAGCGTAAAGAGCAAAAAAGAGCACGATTTTCTAAAAACATTGAAGATGGAGATATCAATAACCCATCCACTTCCAGGGAAGAACCAATGGACTGGGATAACTTTCATACAATTCCTGATTCTGACACATCAACAGATACAGATAGAGAGCGTGATGATGATGATCACATTGAGGAAGGTATAAAGAAATCAGGTGAAGCACATAAGCTCACTCGCAAATTGCCTTCATTAGCAAAAACTTGTGACCGATTCGGAATATCAGACAGAGCTGGTGCAGCCGTTGCCTCTGCTGTTCTGGAAGATTTTGGTCTCATTACCTCTGAAGATTATCACAAGGTTGTGGATAAGAATAAGGTGAGACGGCAGAGAAAGGAGATCAGAGAGGAGTTGACTAAATCAAGTGAAGAAAGTATAGAAACATTGTATTTTGATGGAAGAAAGGACTTAACTAAAGCAAATATCTGTAAGGATGGGAGGTACTACAGTACAACAGTTAATGAGGAACACATCACGCTTATAGCTGAACCAGAATCAAAATATCTTGGGCACACACTCCTGTGACTGGAAATTCAACTAACATTTCTAAGGGAGTGATAAAGTTTCTTAACAGTAACAATATTAAGGTAGACAATCTGAAGGTCATTGAATGTGATGGAACCAATATAAACACGCATACATAATGGAGTTATCAGGCAACTAGAGGTACACTACAATACTCCTTTTCATTGGTTCGTGTGTTTGCTGCATACCAATGAGCTACCTCTCCGCCATTTGTTTAATTATTTGGATGGTAAAACCAAAGGACCAAAAGCCCTTGCTGGAAATGTTGGCAAAAGTCTTACTGCGTGCGAAAAGATGCCAGTTTTCAAGTTTGAAGCAATCAAATCAAGTAATATGCCTTATATTCCGGGGAATCTCGATCTAAGCCAAGATCAAAAGTATCTCATGGAAATTTGTAATGCAGTCATAGAAGGCCAATGTTCCCAAAACCTTGAAAACCGCAACCCAGGTTCTTTGAACCATGCCAGATGGCTTACGACAGCCAACAGGATAGTTAGACTTTATGTTGCGACCAAAAACCCGTCAGAAAACTTGAAGATTCTGACCGAATTCATTGTTCGCGTTTATGCCCCAAGGTGGTTTAATATAAAGCGAAATCCTTACTATTACCAGGAACCAAGGCACCTCTGGTTTATGATATCTAGTTCAAGATACCTATCTGATGAGCTTAAGGCAGTCATTGATCCTGTTATTGAAAGAGGGGCATATTTTGCTCACCCAGAAACTTTATTGGTCTCGATGTTATTTGATGAAAGGCAAGTGATGAGAGAGTTAGCTTTCCGGCGCATTCTCTTAGCCAGGGAAAGTGTGTCCTTGGGCATTAGAGAATTTAGACGGCCTAAAATTAATTTCTTGCCAAGAGACTACACAGATTTAATTCGATTTGGAGACTACCCAAGACATGAACCACCTCTGACAAAAAGCTTGACAAACACCCAGTTAGAGCTTATCGTAAAGGGTGATGAAACTAACCCTCTATTGAAAAAGTACCCATGTCATTCACAAGCTGTGGAAAGACATGTCAAACTTGTAACAGAAGCATCAGCTTTTGTCTGTGGCCAGGAAAATAGAGATGGTTTTATAAAGGCAAGAATTGCTTCAAGATCAAACATGCCTACATTTGAGTCAAAATGCGAATACAAATGTCAATAAACTACATATAAAAACTAATGGAAGGGAGGTTGGGCTGGGCATGGTGTGGAATTCGACCTACAGCCACCTCCTCGTGGTGAATTGTTGGTGATTTGCCTTGTAAACTATCATGACAAGTCAGCAAAGAGCTGTAGTTTACTATACGGCGTATTGGAAAAAATCACCAAAACTTTAAGTGACTTGTGGAACCTCAAAATATTTATATAAAAGCTTGAAACTTTGTCATGATACTTCCTATGTAGGTACACAAACTTTCGTAATATAGGGTAAATTAAACTTCCCAAAGAAATTTTTTCAACCAAAAACGACCCGGCCTAATGTGCATGTAGCTTTTCAATGGAAAAACTGTTTGGTAGTTGCAAGTGGAACAACAAAAGGAACTCAGCAGGCATCTTTAAGAAAGAAAATAAAAGAACATTCATTATCAGGTGCTCATTTAAAGGTCACAAAGATATTAGAAGAAGCCCCCAAAAATGTATTGCCATCAGTAATTGACACAATGAAGAGTAAAGCTCTAGATACTACTGTTAATATTTTTAATGTGGTTTACAGTTTAGTAAAGAGAAATAGGCCTATGTTTGACATTGATGATGCACTCGAACTTCAAAAGAAAAATGGACTGGACGTTGGCAATTGTCTCCATTCTCGGTTTTCGGCAACTAGACTATATGAACACATAGCAGTTCAAATGAAAAAAACACTGTTTTCCAACATAGTCAAGGAAGGAGCTAAAGTATGCGTAATCATTGATGAAGCATCAACAATAGCTAAGAAAAGTGTGTTAGTCATTTATTTACGCTGTGAAGTGCAATCTGCAGATGAGCCATTAACCATTTTTGTTGATTTGAAGGAACTATCATATACGACTGCAAGCAGCATATTTGAAACTTTAATTGAATGTTTAAAAAACTATGGGTTTGACAAAGAATACTTGGCCAGAAATCTCATAGCTTTTTGTTTAGATGGTCGCCAGTACAATGCTGGGAAGGCACTCAGGAGTAGCAGCAAAGCTGACAGAGTTATTTCGAAATATCATAATCTGGCCTTGTTTAAATCATCGCTTACAGCTAGCGCTGGATGATTCTGTGAATGATATAAATCAAGTGAATCATTACCAAATATTCTTGGACAAAATTTATTCCATCTATCACACTGGTCTGCGTTTGAAAATTTTTTTCCTGAGGTCAAGGTTTTTTGAGTTGTTCTTTTATAATTTTTGCATGCTGAATTCAAAAATGTAACTCATTTTGCTCAATCAGGTCAGGTTTTTATGCTATCTCAATTTTTAAAAAATAGATAATTCGAAAATAATCGTTATGAAATTAGCAAGTTTATTTTTTTAAAACGGACTTAAATTGACAGAAAATGTACAAAGTATATAAAAAATGGTACACGAGTACAGTTAATGTGGACGAAAGGGCTTTCTCAAAGACTTTCGTCTGTGTTCCACAGCTGGAACGTCTCTCTTGAGGCACCAGCAGTAGTCCGCGAGCATTTTCACATCCCAGCGGCCCTGGTACCTCTCTTCCATCTCTCGAATATCCTGGTGGAAGCGCTCTCCTTGCTCCTCGCTGACATCACCGCAGTTGTCCGGAAAGTAGTCTAAATGCGAGCTGAGAAAATGCATCTTTATGGACATACGTGCACCAAGAGCCTGGAAGCTCTGCAGGAGCTCCTCGACAACACGTTCGTACTCTGGACTTCGGTGGTTGCCCAGAAAATTCTTGACAATGGACTTGAATGCGAGCCAGGCATTGATCTCATTGTCCTCCAGACTTTCGTCGAATTGAGCATCTTTCATTAGCTCTCTGATCTGAGGGCCGTCAAAAATACCTGCTTTCAGTTTGCCCTCACTGACGCGTGAAAATTTCTGATTCAGGAAAGCGAAAGCTCGGCTTTCTTTGTTGAGTGCTCTGACGAAATTCTTCATAAGTCCGAGCTTGATGTGCAGCGGCAGAAGTAGAATCATCTGCGGATTCACGAGAGCTTGTGACAGAACGTTGTGCGAACCTGGTTCCAGGCCACGTCTTGCTGGCCAGTCGCGTTGTACGTAGTGTTGCTTATCTGCTCGGCTGTCCCACAGACAGAGAAAACAGGGGTATTTGGTGTAGCCGCCTTGTAGACCCGGCACTAGGGCTATAACATGTAAAATATATATATATATATATATATATATATATATATCAGGGCCTAATATATATATATATATATATATATATATATATATATATATTTGTATTTTTTTGGTGTAGACACGAACATACCTTTAGGTCTCCGCATATCATCCAATTGTGATGTTTGTACTTCAAAGCAGTTAGCAAAAGCTCCATGTTACTATAACTTTCAGTCATCTGCACCGAGTGATCCACCGGAACAGACGCGACCTTGTTACCATTGTAGAGTAGTACTGCTTTCAAGCTTCTGCTTGAGGAGTCGATGAAGAGCCGCCATTCTGTAGGGTCATACGCTAAACCCATAGCTGCAATGAGGCCGTTGACGTTGTTACAGTAAACCAGCGAAGCTTCTTCGTCCAACGTGAAATATTCTTGGAACTCTTCTTCGCGGCTGCGATACCAGAAGAATGTTGTTTCTGGAGCTAACAAACGATTTTCGCGAAGACGTGACCCTAGCAACTGAGCAGATTCTTTGGACAAGCACAAATCTCTTGTCAAATCGTTCAACTCAGCTTGGCTCAAGAGTTTGGGTTGACTTGTCTCGGCAGTAGGTTGGTATGTACCAGATATGTCACCGTCATCCATTTCTTCATCTGAGTCGGACGACGAATCAAAGTTGTCGGGCGGTGTTGGAATTGGAATTTCTGGTCCATGAGGCACTGGCTTTATGGCAGATCGCACGTCTGGATACTTTACGTGTTGCTTGTTTTTTCGATTTATGCCTAAAAGGAAACAGATAAAGACAGATAAAGATAAGATAAAGACATATCTCATATATTGTCAGGCATATTTTTGTAAGTATAAAATGAAATTCATACTAAATTCATACTAACTTACCTTGTAGGTTTGTCATACAGAAATAAGTCAGTAGTATGATCTCTTCCTTCCCTCCACACCATTGGGACACCAAAAGGTAGACACTCTACCTTCTTGTGGCTCCAGCGTCGCAGACTTTCAGCGCACGTTTTGCAGCATATGTGAGGGGCAAAGGCTTTGTCCTGGTCACCAAGTTTAACTCCAAAGTAGGCGTGATAGCTTTTCCTCACAAAATGTGTGATGTTTGACTGCCGGTCTGACATAGTGACTTTACTACAGATGTAGTAGAACCTGTTTGGGTCATTCTTGCACATTCTATTCATGCTGAAAAACAGTAATGACAATCGTAATTAGAAATAAGTTGTGTCTGTTTATTATATAGAGCTTGGCTAACACTTGGCTAAAATGTAAGTCTGTTTTAAAAAAATAAACTTGCTCATTTCGTAACGATTATCTAATTTTTTTTAAATTGAGATAGCATAAAAACCTGACCTGATTGAGCAAAATGAGTTACATTTTTGAATTCAGCATGCAAAACTTATAAAAGAACAACTAAAAAACCTTGACCTCAAAAATGACGCAGACCAGTGTCATCAGTCAAACAAAAACCAAGCAGAGCTAAATGAAATTGCAAAAGATTTAGGGATAGAAATTATCAAAATGGGGCGTATCCAGCTTTATATTCCCATTTTTATAGAAATTCAAACCTGGATGGAATGTCAAAAAAAATGAGTAACCCAAAGTTTTTGCATGACTTAGCTTTGATCATTGATATTCTGAAGAAATTCCCTTGTTATCTAATGCTTTCCAAGCACGTTCTACAAAATTTCAGAAAGCAGATAAACTTGTAAGACGTACAATAAGAGCACTATCAGCTCTTAAAGAAAATTTGGGGTGCTATGAAACGAAGTTGAGCAGTTAATCCAGTCTGAAGCGTTTAAAACACATTCAGTTTCAAGACAGCCAAAGTATCAGTTCAAATACTGCAGGACTGCCTAGAAATCAGCTGATTCAGAGTGTAGTTGACAAAATGACAGCCAGGCTTTTATCTACAAGTCATTTCAATTTGAAGCAAGTTACTCAAAGTCTGTTTTACTGTGAGGACCTCCTAGCACTTTTTGATTTACTGGAACCAACATCTTGGGAATATGATGAAATCTTATCACCATGGCTGGAAGGTGAAAAAAAAATAATGCAGTTGAATGAACTCATTTGAAATTGACATCAATGGCTTTCGGGATTTTGTTGATTCAAATGTGGAATCAAAGAATATTCCTCTTCCACCTACCATTGCAAAAGCTGAGAAAATAATGAGCACAATTGCTATTAGCAACGCGGAAGCGGAACGAGGCTTCAGTGTTATGAACGATATTGCGAAAGCGGAAAGAAGCAAACTTTCTGTTAATCATATTTCCAGTCTGATGACAATAAAAATACTAGGAAGGCCTGTAGCAGGCTGGGATGCTTTGCCATATGTCAAGACTTGGCTAAGAAGTCATCGTCAAGCTGATGATACTAGAGTTCGTGAGAAAACTGATACTCAACCATCGCAGAACGAACTGGCTATATGGAAACTTCTTGAATGAGACAGCATGATTGAGAAGGTAAATTTATATCTAATTTTTTTCATTTTTTTCAGGATTTTTTAGAAAAATATAGGTAGTATCACAAGAAGTGGTCGTTTCAATATTTATTTATTTTTTGATGAAAAATTAGTTTATTTTTTGATAATTATGTCATTAGTGAGTATAAAGAATATGTTAAATCATTTCTGCCAAAATGTTACAAAATGCTATTTGGAAAAGCTAAAATGCGTTGGCTTCCGAGGCTCCGACCCGGACCCCGCTGGTGGAGCTACCGCTCACCGCAGACTCCCTAGCTTAATGACTCGCGCCATTGGCGCTCGCCGATTTACACCCCTATTTGTATCAGAACCGGTTGTTAAGAAATTGGCAGCACACCCCTGCTAATGTGGCATTCAAATATAATAACTGTATAAATGGTATGTTAATAAGGAACAAACCCAAGGACGAAACACGCACATGTAAAGAATGTCCTGATAACACTGTTTAACAATGATTTTGTCTCAGGAAAAGTTTTATGTCATTATTATAGAGTTTTTAACGCTGATTACGAAAATGGTTTTATTATTTTCCTATCACGTATAGTTCTTCAGAAATTTCCATTTTTTGTTTTGGAAAAACTATTAATTTTTGTAGTAAAAAGCTGTTGCATTTTATTTTTTTTTTATTTTTATTATCTCGCAACTCTGACCACATGTGATGGTTGTCTTATTACGTCGTGTGTATTGCTACTCTTATAGTATGTGTGATTTTAATATTTTTTAATATTTTGTATAATATTTAATTAATTATATCCAATATACAATATTATACATATTATACATATTATATACAATATACAATAATTGTATAATATTTTTTAAGATTCCATGGAAACTATGGGTGATACGCCAAAATGAATAACATTTTCGGAATCAGCAGCGTTGACTTCATATAGACCAGCTTTGTTTGTTGCTTAGACAGAATAAAAGTAAAAATTTGTTGTTCAGTGTAATGTATACGTGGGAGAAACGGGAAGGGACCTCAGTAAGAGAATTTATGAACACAAGAGAAATGTGATGGTGGGGAATGAGAAAAGTGCGGTATTCTGTCATGTTAGGGACTATAGCCATGTAATAGATTTCAATAATGTAATAGATTTTATAATTATCTAATACTTATGTTAAGCGTAGAATTGTTGAATCTAGTCTTATAGGCTCTACACAAAATTTTAAACTATCCGATGGTCAATTCTCTTTTAACAAAATTATAGCCTATGTAATAAAATTATATACAGGGTATACAGGGTGGGCCGAAAGTCTGGATCCATAGGAAAATATTTATTTTAATACATAAATTACAACAAATGGTAAATACTTAAAATGAATATCAACTTTAACTCGTAAATGCGTATCCGTGATACTGTACAGTGGTTCGTACTCCAGTATAAACAACAAATTATAACAAATGCTCAAATTGGCGGCCTCTGACATCGAGACACTTAGGGATGGAATTTATGATTTTTAATAATTCTTCGAATTGACGTTCTCGAGATGCGTGTTTCATTTGATAATCTTCTTGTTGACTTTACTGGACTATTCGTTAAAGTTTCACATACCATTGCAGAGGTATTTTCAACAGTTGCAGTTTTTGGACGACCAGAACGCCGTCGATCATGTACACTTCCTGTTTCTTTGAAACGTTTAAACAACTTGCCAACAGTCGCATGTGTTACTGGATGCTTATCAGGATGATTTCTATTGAATTCGGTAGCAACTTCTCTGTGTGTAGCGCCCTGTCTTGCGTACATGAGCACAAGTTCTACCCGGTCTTCTGTTGTTAGATTCGAAGCCATTTCTGGGCTGAAATAAAAAAGTATTTGAGTATTTATACTGGAGTACGAACTACTGTACAGTATCACGGATACGCATTTACGAGTTAAAGTTGATATTCATTTTAAGTATTTACCATTTGTTGTAATTTATGTATAAAAATAAATATTTTCCTATGGATCCAGACTTTCGGTCCACCCTGTATATATATATATATATATATGATCCCTTATTAATTACATGTCCATAAAAGTTTCTTTGAAAAAAAAACGCTTCAAAGATCCTCTTCTTAAAATGTTAAAAAATAAAATAAAAATAATAAAAATAAATACGAAATTGAAAATTTAAGAAATAAATTTAAAATTGAATTTTTTCCGCTTTGAAGAATTCCCCTTTTATTTCTTTCCTTCGCAGACGATCTCAAGAAACAAAAGGAATTTATTCCAAATTACTTTCAATATACAGTATGTATATAGATATGTGTGTGTGTGTGTGTGTGTGTGTGTGTGTGTGTGTGTGTGTGTGTGTGCACGCGCGCGCACTACCATAGAAATCCCTGATGCTTGAGTAAACATATATTGAGAGATAACGTATCCTAGAGCTTACGCAAATGAGTTCATTATCATGTGGATATGAGGTTAGGTTATTTTCTCTCGTTTAGAAATAATTGATTGGGTGAAGAGTCTTGTTTGCGGATAATTCAGAAAAGCAAAAAGCTTCCTCGTTGGCACTCAGACTTTACACGTAACATTAATCTTTGAGTCAGTACATTATATCTTATGCTGAAAAGACTAAGTGATGGTGATGGTGGTCACGTTGCAACAATGCCTCCTTTTAGGTAATTGAGGTTAAGCGACGTTGCGTCTGTTCACTACTTGGGTGGGTGACCCTCTTCCACGTTCGAAGGATGTAGCGACCTTTAGATAGTTCGTATTATTTTGTGTCATACTCATAGAGAGATTGTTTACCAATTATGTACTTAATATGATTGTAGTTATCAAGTTGGCGATTATTTACTGGAATGAGTGAGTGATGATCACTGAGGGCAGGTTCTTCCTGAAGGACAAGGCCATGACGCAGCTCCTGTGATTTTAGGACCTATAAACATTTCATTGCCGGGGAAGTTCATCGATGCTTTAGTAACCTAACCTAACCTTTGCTAATTTAGTCTAACCCTTAAAAAGTAGTTGAATAAAATGTTATCTTGGTGATTTTATAGCAAGCCCGTGCGTGTATATACTATTGTGTATATATATATATGTATATATATATATATATATGATGAATAAAACCACGAAGGAAAGGAAACACAAAACGGTGCTCAAGCGCTTTCGTCTAATGACATCCTCAGGAACACTGAAATACATAAAAGGTTACGGCCTATATATATGTTACAGAAAGAGAAAAAAAAATAAATAAATAACATACATACACACAAACACATATACATATATATATACATACATATCTACACACATACTCAATATATATATATATATATATATATATATGCAATAAACGGAGAAGTAAAAATAAAACTTAAAAATTAAGGATTAGAGGATTAACAAAGAGGCATATCGATTTTTAGCACAAGATCAAATGAGTTATAAAGATAATACAAATTTATACTGGAGATACGCCCGGGTTTAACACTTTGCCTTTTTAGAGTAAAGTTTCGATATATATAAAAATAAATTGAAGATTAAAAGTTAATAAAGTAGCTTACAAGTTTACCAAAGATTAAGTGTCCTACCCTTTTTATCTAGATTTGTTTTGAAGGAATTCAAAACAACAGGATCGAGTTGAAAAAGACCTTTGCTTATGTTGAAGTTATTTGAAAGTTGAATAATGGCAGACTCAAGAATATTTCTATTGACAATGTTGCTCGAATGAAATAAAACTGAAGCATTATTCCAATCAATACAGTCGGATAACTCTGACAAATGGACAAAAAGAGCACTGGACAACTGTCCTGTTCTGACGGAATATTGATGCTGTTTTATACGTGTGCGCAAATCCTTTCCCGTCTGACCTATGTAAAAGGAATCACATTGTTTACACCCAATTTTATAGATAATGCCTGAATTATTGGTAGGACTATTTTTTACTATGATATTTTTCACAATATTGTTATATGAAAATACTACATTAATATCCAAAAGTTTAAGTACATTAACAATGCCTAAAAAGCCCGGGAAAAATGGAAGTACTAAAATATTTTTTGACAAAGTACGAGTGTTATTATTGACACGATAGAAAGTTCGTTTTGCCTTGTTGAGACAAGATTCCATAAACGCAGATGGGTAACACAGATCACTTCCAATACCGTTGATTTTTTCCAATTCGGCATCGATGTATTCCGGACTGGCGATCCTAAGGGCGCGGAGAAACATTGATGAAAAAATGGCCTTCTTAGTGGGGGTGTCATGTCCCGAGTAAAAGTGTACGTAGGACAAGTTGTTTGTTGTTTTCCGATAGATACTAAACTTAAAACCTGGGCTTTCCCTATGTACACGCACATCCAAAAATGGGATTGACTTGTCTTGTTCCACTTCTAAAGTAAACTTAATGGAGGGGACTTGATCATTTAACTGAAGGAGTAAGTTATCCAGGTCACGATTCATGGGCCAGATACACAAAATATCGTCGACGTACCGCAACCAAGGGATGCCAACCCCCAGGATTCTCGGAATGTAAGTAATTTCGAAAAACTCCATATAAATATTGGAGAGGAGGGCGATAAGGGGTTGCCCATGGCCATCCCAAACACTTGTTGATAATACTCGTTATTGAAAGTGAATTTACAGTCTTTAATGCAAAGCTTAATAAGTTCCAAAACAATGTGTGAAGGTAGTGGCAGGTCATACTTATGTAATTCTTGGGAGAGAAAGTCAAGCATATCATCAATCGGCACTTTTGTAAACAATGAACAAACATCAAAACTGATCAATCTATCGTTAGTTTCAGTACGTGCATTATTCAATTTTTCAGTAAGATCCATGGAATTTTTTACATGTGAATCAGAGATAGTTCCGAGAATGGGGGACAAGACTTTGACAAGCCATTTGGAGAGTTTATAAGTAATAGAGCCCACCGAGCTAATAATAGGGCGCATAGGGTTGCCAGGTTTGTGGGTTTTAATAAGACCGTAAAGGTAGGGCAGAGAAGGTGAAGTGGACATGAAAAGAGGAATTAAGTCCTTATGATCTTTGAGAATGCGTTTCAAGCCACTATTAAATGATTTGATGACGTCATCCTGCGAGTTCTTCCTAAGTTTGCTGTAAGTGGCGGGGTCCTGGAGAAGCTAGTTCATCTTTCCGATGTAGTCCACTTTGTCCACAATAACTATGGTGTTAGCCTTGTCTGCTTTAGTAATATGGAGCTCCCCATCTTTTTTTAATTGTGAGAGGCCATCGCAAAACCGTTTAGGAAAGTTATCTTCGTAATTACCATTCGCCGCACTATAAACGAGGCCTTTAACTATGTTAAACAAATACTGAGGGAGATTACACTGTTTTTCAAAACACGCGAGACTAACACATTTGTAAAGCCGAAGGTTTTTTAACAATAAAAAAGGACATACCATATCCAAGGGCACTTTTTGCATCGTCACTAATGTTTTTCGAAGAAAGGTTCAAAACACACTTTGAGCTTGCTTTTTTACTTCACTGACTATTTCGAATGAGACATTTAATTTTCCGATCCAAAATGTTACGAAGTGAAGTAGTTCTCCGACGCAACTCGTTGTAAATTTCATCAAACAAAGGTTGGATCCACGGTTGGGGAATAACGGTTACAAAATTATGTTTGGCGATGTTTAAGTTTTTGAAGGCGGACCACTCATTTTGTCTGGTGACTTCAATATGTTTCTTTAAAATTAATCTGCTGAAGTTGTTGAACGGATGGTCGTCAATTTGTCTAAGGCGAATCGGAAGCAGGGATTTGGGAAGAACTTGCTCCTCTAGACAGTTAGTAAGAAACTTTCGTCGGATACGAATTGCATGCCCCTTCATTAATGTAGAAGAAAACACGGACACAAATGGAGACAAGAGAGGGAACAGCAAGCCGAAGGAACGCGTGGTGTTCATTATATGAAAATTATTTCACGAAACACGTGAAAAATATTTATGATGAATAAAACCACGAAGGAAAGGAAACACAAAACGGTGCTCAAGCGCTTTCGTCTAATGACATCCTCAGGAACACTGAAATACATAAAAGGTTACGGCCTATATATAGGTTACAGAAAGAGAAAAAAATATATAAATAAATAACATACATGGAATCTTGTCTCAACAAGGCAAAACGAACTTTCTATCGTGTCAATAATAACACTCGTACTTTGTCAAAAAATATTTTAGTACTTCCCTTTTTCCCGGGCTTTTTAGGCATTGCTAATCTACTTAAACTTTTGGATATTAATGTAGTATTTTCATATAACAATATTGTGAAAAATATCATAGTAAAAAATAGCCCTACCAATAATTCAGGCATTATCTATAAAATTGGGTGTAAACAATGTGATTCCTTTTACATAGGTCAGACGGGAAAGGATTTGCACACACGTATAAAACAGCATCAATATTCCGTCAGAACAGGACAGTTGTCCAGTGCTCTTTTTGTCCATTTGTCAGAGTTATCCCACTGTATTGATTGGAATAATGCTTCAGTTTTATTTCATTCGAGCAACATTGTCAATAGAAATATTCTTGAGTTTGCCATTATTCAACTTTCAAATAACTTCAACATAAGCAAAGGTCTTTTTCAACTCGATCCTGTTGTTTTGAATTCCTTCAAAACAAATCTAGATAAAAAGGGTAGGACACTTAATCTTTGGTGAACTTGTAAGCTACTTTATTAACTTTTAATCTTCAATTTATTTTTATATATATCGAAACTTGACTCTAAAAAGGCAAAGTGTTAAACACGGGCGTATCTCCAGTATAAATTTGTATTATCTTTATAACTCATTTGATCTTGTGCTAAAAATCGATATGCCTCTTTGTTAATCCTCTAATCCTTAATTTTTAAGTTTTATTTTTACTTCTCCGTTTATTGCATATATATATATATATATATATGTGTATGTGTGTAGATATGTATGTATATATATATATGTATATGTGTTTGTGTGTATGTATGTTATTTATTTATATTTTTTTTCTCTTTCTGTAACCTATATATAGGCCGTAACCTTTTATGTATTTCAGTGTTCCTGAGGATGTCATTAGACGAAAGCGCTTGAGCACCGTTTTGTGTTTCCTTTCCTTCGTGGTTTTATTCATCATAAATATTTTTCACGTGTTACTTTCGTGAAATAATTTTCATATATATATATATAGATATATAATGATAATAATAAGTATTAAAACTTTAATAGATAAAACAATTTATACATAAATTTTACCATTAAAAGACAATACCTTAAATTCCCTCTCTGAATATTAAATTAGTGACGTAATAGAAATACAATTTAGAAGAGGAATAAATTTAACAAAAATAAATTTTTAATATTTTTAAAGTTATTAAAATTTATTTAAATTCCGATGGATATTATTATTATTATTATTATTTTTATTATTATTATTATTTATCATACGTATCATATACAGCAGACAGCTCAAGCTGAAACCCGAACCACGATTAATTTATGCACTCGGTCCCCCATCTACCCGCTACCCAGATCCAAAGTCGCTTAGCTTCGCTGATATATTGTGTGTGAAGTGTTGCGCCATTTCTCCAATTTAGCCTATACGTAGCTCCCCCCCCCCAAACAGCCGAGATTTTGCAATATTGCAATGCAGTAAAGCAATACCAAAACGAATAATATTACTGAAATGTTGTTTAAGCTTAAAAAAAAAAATGTAGCATTTTCGAGGAAATATAAAGTTTGGAAGCTGTCAAAGAAATATGAAATATATTGAGCAACAAATCATCATTGGAGTTTGGCCCAATTTGCAGTTAAAAAAAAAAAAAACTAAATAATTTAGGGGAGAACGGGATTTTCTTAAAAAAAAACCTGTAAATAACTTAGTGAAGAACGGGGTTTTCCTAAAAAAATAAATAACTAATTTAATGAAGAAGGGTGTGTTCCTTAAAAAAATAAAAATATAAAGGATAACGTACAAAAGGTCATATTCTAAAACTGTGAAGGTATGAATAACATTAGCGATATTGTACGGGGCTCCAATAAGCCTTAGCCCCCCCCCATGGCCTAAACCATTAGAGGTACAGCAAAACTAAACATACCTTACAAAAGAGAATTTAATCCTGCATTTAATGAGAAACAATTAAAACTTGGTGTTCCCGCCATTGGCTTCCAAGACAGCCTGAATTCGCTTTGGGTAGCTTGCCAAAAGTGACGTGAATAGATCTTGATCGTTACGCAAATTTGCTAAAACAGTTTCAATGTGTTGCGTCAGTGTATCCTTCGAAACTCGATTTGCTGCAGGTTGTTGAAACAAGAGACATTCAACCTTGTCCTTTATAACTGATCCAATGTGTTCACAGACGTTCAGGTCAGGAGAATTTCCTGGCCATTCTTCATTTCCAAAGAAATCGATCTCATGGTTCCGCAACAACTGTTGAGTGGCTAATGCCTTAAAGCAGGGGGCCTTATCGTGCAGAAGTGTGACCTGATCGACATCCATAACATTGTTTGGGTTTCTTAGAAAAGGAATGACATGTTGGGATAGAATAATATCACGAAAATACTGTCCATCCCAACTCTGACCATTTGGCTTCAGCACCCACATGAGCTTCTTTGCAGTGAACAAAACAAAACACACACCAACACACAGTCTGGACTTTTTAATAATTCGCGATAATGTTCATTGTCATCGATTTCATCTGTTGTTGTGGCCCACACTCGATCATTTTGGTAGTTAGGCCGACGTGTTACGTAAACAAAAAATTCATCGGAGACAGCTAAATGCATGAAATCATCCACATCCAAATCTTCAAGATAATGGGCAAACCACATTCTGTCATCGATGTTAAATTGAGTTTTTCTTGGCTTTGGAAGTTCATGCCAAGGCTTTAAACCTTGCCTATGACGGTACAGTCGAATGATCTCACCACTAACGATCTTTCCTCTCAACACTTAGATCTCTCTAGAAAGTTTAGCACAGCTGTTTTTCCGCTTACGCGTACAGCTTTCAATGATGTCCTTTGTTTCCTGAGAGAGTGGCAAATTTGGGCGCCCAGATTTGGTTGTATGACTTGTATCCATTTCACATTCATCCAAAGTTTTATTCCAATTTCTTTTGACGAAGTCCTCACTTCTTCACAACTTTTTGGCAACCCATGAAAGTGTTATAAAGGTGGCTTCACCATCACGAGCTTCCCAAAATGTTATCGCTCGTATGCGATCTATCACACGTTGCCTCTCCGAATCACCAATTAATTGAGAAGCCATTAGATTATCACTTTATCAGCTAGAGTAATTTTAATACCTGCAATAAATAAAGAGTTTTATATATTTTTATAATCACTAAAAACTATTTCGATATAAGTAAACATGTAAGCTGCAAATGGGGAGGGGCTAAGGTTTTTTGGAACCCCTTACAAACGTGTAATAAATTATCTTTTCGAAACTTGAACAATTTGAGAAGAATGTGGAAAGGCCTAGTGTGCTATGTCATTATCTAGTTATTCTAGTGCTTAGAAATGGTTACCGTAAAAAGAAGGTATAGCTAAACTTTTCCGGTTTGACGTCATTCTCTTGATGTGACATTTAATGTTCAAGTTATTGTGGGTTACATGATACTACGTTAGATCACGTTAAGTTTGGTTAGTTGTAGTGTCAGTAGAATGGACCGTCCATCAAATGGGTATAGGTCCAAATACAGGTATCCCTTTCGTCTATCCCCTAAAAGGAACCCAACGTGAATTTGACCAAATGGAATAGAGTGGAATACAAAATCTGGGACTGGAATAAATAATGTGGAACTGGAATTAAATCGGATTTATTAAAATTAAGTCGAATACTCTCATACTGGAATTACATCGAATTGCTATTTAATGCCCGGTTAGGATACTGTTGAGTTACAAAGTTACAGAGTTATAGAGTTACAGGCTAACAAAGACAGTAAGATCCGCTATAGGTTAGCCAAGAAAGTAGGGAAAAAATAGAAAAAAGAAAATGAAAATAAGGCATACTAAAAACTTATATCCTGATTATATTTATAAATGCGTAAAATTTTCACACAGGAACAGTAGTATAGTAGAAAATTATAGAATAGAGAAGGCTCTTCCTCCTACGCCAGCCACGGCTTACAGAAAATAGTCGTGAAAAAAGACTTATAGGAAAGTACGAAAAAGTATAATGAAAGAATAGCTTATGTAGTGGTGTACCGTAGTGGTTAGCGTCGCTGACTACGAATCCATCGGCCCTGGGTTCGAGACCCGACGGCAGCCGGGGCGCAGCAAAACCCAGCTGTTCATCCTTCCACACAATAAAAAAAGTGGTTGGTAGATAAATGGGTACCCTATGTGGCCTAGTGGTTAAGACGCTGGGCTGCTGATGTGGCGTGGTTCGGATTCCACGTTAAACTGTAGGTCTAAGGTGGAGTGAAAAG
Organism: Bathynomus jamesi; assembly: GCA_023014485.1. Lineage (NCBI taxonomy): Eukaryota > Metazoa > Arthropoda > Malacostraca > Isopoda > Cirolanidae > Bathynomus > Bathynomus jamesi. The sequence continues at coordinate 828,378 of JAJOZX010001030.1, read as the reverse complement.
CTTGACCTTCGTCAGAATGAACAATTCGGGCCGAAACTAATCAAAGGTTATACCAAAGGTTAAAGGTATATATATATATATTGGGTGATTTTTTTAAACATGTGACACTTTAAGAAGTTTGTATTTTTTTATTAACTTAAATAAAAGCATAAATTTGTTAGTGTGCCTTCTCTATATATGGGGAATAAGTCGCGGAGTGCAAAACATGATCTATGTGATGTCCTCTCAGTTTTTGATACTTTCGACGGAAGAGTCCTGTCCAATAGATTTTCACGAATATCATGGTCACCAACATCACCAGATCTAAACCCCCGTAACTTTTATCTGTGACGTTATTTAAAAGATAGAATGTTTAAACAGAATTCACACAGAAGAATTGAAAGCATGAAATGAACAAGAAATTTCTCTGATTTCAACACATACTCTCTCCAGAATACTGCAAAATTTTGTTGTTCTTGTACAAATAGCTAATGATCTGAGAGGAGATCATATAGAGCATGATTTGCACTCGGGGGACTAAATCCCCATGTGTAGAGAAGGTGCAGTACAAAATTCATGCTTTTATTTCAGTTAATAAAAAAAATACAAACCTTTTAATGTGTCAGATGTTTAAAAAAAAAATCACCTTATATATATTGGCTTTTTTTTAATCCATTTCAAACTATCATTAGTAAGTGGTATTGGGATACTGTATAGGCGATACAGCGTTTGTATTTTGTCCCAAGAGGCAGCATCCGTCTCTCAAAGATAGATTGTTACACGCATTCTGTGAAAGGATTGAGAACGTTGCCTCTCGTGGATAGATCAAAGAGGTTCGTAATCGCTATTTAGGCTGAAAAAAGGAAAATGCAAATTATCAAGCATGAAAGGGAAGGAAATAATCTCATTCTATTGAATAAAAGGAATTCCGCCTTTTGAATTCTGCATCAATCCGTTTTAGAAGTCGGTGTATGGTCCAATGGTCCGATAACTTCTTCCTCTTATCTCGTAACCCATCTTTATCCCTTCTATTTTCTAATTTAATGGCTTTGCCTCTTTTCTAAATTTTAGGAATTAAATGGTTTGGCAGCAGACGTTAAAACGAAGAAAAATAAGGACATTTTATTGTTCGAAGCGTGAAGACTCTCAGATTATATTCATGTGCGCATTTTTTACTTCTTTTATTAGGATTTACTCCCATTTTTTTTAATGACTATTACAACATTAAAAGACGATTTCTGATTTGTGTTTCATAAAATTTCGAGTTTAATGTTCCAAAACCTCGTTGGTAGCACAGAATGTCTAGTGTCTAGTGTCTGGAACGTTTAAGAACGTTTAAGAAAGTTTAAGAATATTTAAGAATATTTAAGAACTTTTAAGAATGTTTAAGAACATTTAAGAACGTTTAAGAAAATTTAAGAAAATTTAAGAACGTTTAAGAAAATTTAAGAACATTTAAAAAAGTTTAAGAACATTTAAGAACGTTTAAGAATGTTTGAAACTTAACTGTCACGATGGAAAAGAAACAGAAGTGGATTCTAATTTTTTGTACAATTATCTGCCAACATGAATTACAGGTGTCGTTTACTAGGTTTTAGAATATCACCATGGATTGTAATGAGGTTTACTGTTCTAGGCTTGGTTCAAGGTATTTGACAGAGCGCCATTTTATGGCGTATTTCAATTTCTAATTACAATTTCAATGAAATGGTTTTTAACATATATAGTTAACTAAATAGACTGACATTCATAATTAAAATCTCCCCCATTTGTGTGTGTGTGTGTGTGTGTTTTATGTTGAAACAACTATTTTAGTGCAGACCTAATAAAAAAAATGAAACAATAAGATATTACAAAATATTTTAGATTTTACAGTTATAAAATCTTTGATTTATGTAAAACACGAGTCAAATGCAATAACAAATGCCAGTAAACACCATTTGAATGTCCAGTGTCATTATTATATTGAGAATTATATATTATTATTATATATTAATTGTTATTGTGATTAGTTCATTGTAAAAACCAACTAAGTCCGATGAAAGAAATGGTTGATGAAACCGCAAGGAAAAGAAAGGTGTTATTATGTTACTTGAAGGAAGGTGAACATATTTTCTAAAATATTTTTATCTACCAAACAATCTTTTATGAAATTTTCACCGTTTTTTCGCTCTTTGAAGTCCAATAATTTGATATAAAGACGACTGGATTTACTCTCAAAATTTTGATGTTATTTGGAATGATCCTTTTTCAAAAATTTTTATTTTTTTCCCCTGAATTAAAAAAAAAACATATTTGAAAGTTGGTGCGCCCCTTCCTAATTAGCTACGCTACAAATCCATTACAACACTTTTACTAATATTTTACTAATATTATTATGAGTATTGTTGGTTTGAACTTGGAAAATTCGAAAAAAATTTGGCCTGGGTTCACCTTATACCCCATAACTTTTTTTTATAGATACCTAAAAAAAATTAAGTTGTTGGAAGGATCCATAAATGTCCTATATATTCTGCAAGTTTGAAGAACATTGTTTGTTTAGATATTTTTTTATGGGTTAAAATACAAACACTGGTTGTCGTCAACGCATTCCAAACGCATTTGTAAAATTACAGTTCCATTTATGTAAATTGGATTGCCCGAAATTGTTCCCCAGATTGACTGTGAAGTCAGGGAAAAAAAATAACTATATGAACTACCAAACATGCCTGTATTCAATATCAAGAGATGGTCTATATACTTTTAAGAACGTAAAATGTTCTGTGGAAATACAGTTGCGAGTGTACAGGGGGTTGACTAAAGTAAATAAACACTACGATGATTGTCATCAAGAACAAATGCAAAGTTTATCAGTGGAATGCCAGAACGCGTGTCACCTTTACATAATGGAAAGGGGAAAGCAACACGATTCTAAATATATTAATTCAATAAATCTCTTATTATTTATTGACTTTTATCGTCAAATAAAAATCTTCGAAAGAAACCGAAAGTGTTCATTTACGTTTGTGAACCCTCTGTATGTTTAAAAGATTAACAGGTTAGGTAAATAGTGAATCTTTCAAAATAAATTTCTGTTACAGAGTTTTTCTTGTTACATCTTTGCACCGGATAGTGACATAACGTCTATACTATTGAAATTAGGTTATTAGATTAAAAACTCTTTTTAAAACTTCGGATGAGTTAAAATCCCATTTAATTGTTTATGGAACAAAAACTATAAATTGCTACTCAAATATGACACTCAAATATGTCACTCAAATATGACACTCAAATATGTCACTCAAATATGACATTTAAATATGACACACATACGCCTTTATATTTACTCTCTTTGATACAGACACTGAATGAATCGGTTATACTTTTGATGTTAAGTGAATGTTTTTAGTAATGGAAAACTTGTTACTTTCTGAGAATGACCTTGAACTCAAGCCAGCTAATTACATTTCGTTTTCTATGCATTTCATCACATTTTATTACTCAAGAGATAAAGGTAAACAAAACTATTTTTTTGCTAAAATGTAAAAATTACATTGGCATTAACATGGCATAAATATTAAAAGATATATTTCGTATTTTTCCGCAGTTTTTTTACTTTCAAACTTTTGGCTTTACTGTGCTCACAAATAGAAATTTCGTATTTATTTAAAAAAAATTGTATTTATTTACAAATAATTGCTATTACCTAATAATATATGGTTAACCCTTTAACGACAGAAATTTTTAGCGCTAAGTTATGAATGCGTGTATTTGAATCGTTACCAATTTGTACCGGTCGTCCATAAATGGTTAACATATAATACAAAAGTTTTATTGTTGAATATATTTTTTAAATAATATAGTAAAATAGTATAATAATATAATAATATATCATAGTTAATGAAAGTGGTATCAGTTGGTTTCATCCAAATCGAAGAATCCGAAGATGAGAATCTCAAAAAAGACATTCCTAAGTCGATCCAAACCAATCCCAATGTAGGATTTCCAATTTTAATTTTGATTTTTTACATAATAAATACCTCTTAATCTTGCAAATACGTAACAGCGCCTATTTTTTTACCATCTTCAAAATCAGGAACCCCCCCCCCCTCCCCAATTTAGAACTCCTACTTCGTGCATTCTCATTTTCGGACCATGAATGGGAATTGAAAATAATCATATCAGTTCACTATTATTACCCATATTCTGCAATATGGATATCTATAATACTCCTATAACTGAATTACCGATTTTGTACCCTATAAATATAATTCAAAATTGCACTGTCCTTCCATCGCAACGGCGTTCCTGAGTTCGTTGCTATAGAAATGAGGGTTTACATCTACAGTAACTGTTACGAATGCTCTTCGTCAAATTTATTACTGTTTCGCTACAAAGAAAGCAATAGCAAACCTTTATACAGCACATTCATTAGATTTAGAAGGCATTTATTTCACATTCAAAATTAATTAAGAACTCCGCGTTACTATGGAAACTGCTTCATAAATTATGTTTGGAGCAAACTTTCTTCTAACCACGTTTTATCTATGATGCATAACAAAATTTTAAAACTGAAAAATCAAATTCACTCTTGGCTCTAATTTAGCTGTGCATGAATTTATGTATGAAGTTATGTGTTGTTGGAGAGTCTGATATTAAAACAAACTTTTTTATCCAATTAGTAACTAAATGTAATTTTGGCTCATGTTTCTTGCAGTCAAGTACAAAACAATGTCAGTGTCTCTTAACTTCAGAGATAGATTTGGTGATATATATATATATATATATATATATATATAAAGACTGAAATAAAGCATACAGCCCTAAGAACTGGCAAGAAGGGATAAGATGTCGGACTCGGGATGTTGCCTTGCGACACGAGAACGAACCCTTCATGGGGCTGCACGCTTTTCTTCAGTATTTGTATTAATATTAATTAATGAACAATTCGGCCGGAAGCAAAACCAAGGGGCATACATATATCAAATTACTTTGATAATTTTCGAGCCATTTGAACTCCGTCCTCAGGGAACAAATGCAGAAAACACAATGACGAAAGTCAAGAAGAACACAACTTATAAATGAGTTTCTAATCAGAGAGCTAATCTCTTAATCCGTAGTATTATCCGTTATGAAGTTCTTAATCCTGCATTGACTCCATAAGTATACTGATAATTTCTCGTAACTAAATATAAACTTGGAAAATACTGTGACATTGTTTATACAGGGTATTTCACAACCTGTCTGCCATACTTTGTGGGGGTGATATCGAGTAAAAAAGTTAATACAACATAGGTGCTATTTCCAACTGTTGCGGAGCTACGGACGTTTTAAGATGTGCAAACAACAAATCTCGGAGCAAGTGTAGTTTACGTCCCCCTGTGGTGCCTAGTGTAGTTTACGTTCCCATACATTATCCTAGTGGTGCGAGGGCAATTCGTCCCCGGACAATTCGTCCCCGGACAATTCGTCCCCGGACAATTCGTCGCCGGACAATTCGTCGCCGGACAATTAGTCCCTAGGACAATTCGTCCCCGGACAGTACGTCGCCTACAAAATTAATTTTTAAGTTTTAAATTGTAATATGACCTTAAGTACTCGTCGCCTTCAAAATAAAAGTAAGAGACACTCGGCAACTTTTTCTTCATAAAACCTTCATAAATTAAAAATTATTATTTAAGTTAGGCTTTAAAACAAGTAAAAACCTAACCTAACCTAACCTAACCCCGTACCATAAACGGCTTAGAAGCTTTTCACAGTGCCCTGAATCGTGCGGTGAGCGCAATCCACCCCAATATATGGACTCTTATAGACGTGCTACGACGCGAAGAAGGTTTGGCGAGAAGCAAAATGTAGAAATTTCTTCAGGGGGAAGTCGTTTTTAAGAAGAAAAAATACAGAGATCTAGATAGTCGTATACTAAAATTAATAGAAAAGTATGACTCGATAAATAAGCTTCAGTTCTTAAAAGGGGTTGCCCATAATCTCAAATTTTAAATGCCTTTTATGCTTTCACTTTATCTGTTTTTTAAGTTTGTTACTATTAAAATGTATTGTATGTAACTGTATGTAACAGTAAATATTAGAAGTTTTTTACGTTTTCTAAAACCTAACTTAGATAATAAATTTTATTTGTACGCGGCGAACTGTCTGGGGACGAACTGTCTGGGGACAATTCGTCCCCGGACAATTCGTCCCCGGACAATTCGTCGCGGACAATTCGTCCCTAGGACAATTCGTCCACAGACAGTTCGTCCCCAGACAGTTCGTCCCCAGACAGTTCGCCGCGTACAAATAAAATTTATTATCTAAGTTAGGTTTTAGAAAACGTAAAAAACTTCTAATATTTACTGTTACATACAGTTACATACAATACATTTTAATAGTAACAAACATTAAAAAACAGATAAAGTGAAAGCATAAAAGGCATTTAAAATTTGAGATTATGGGCAACCCCTTTTAAGAACTGAAGCTTATTTATCGAGTCATACTTTTCTATTAATTTTAGTATACGACTATCTAGATCTCTGTATTTTTTCTTCTTAAAAACGACTTCCCCCTGAAGAAATTTCTACATTTTGCTTCTCGCCAAACCTTCTTCGCGTCGTAGCACGTCTATAAGAGTCCATATATTGGGGTGGATTGCGCTCACCGCACGATTCAGGGCACTGTGAAAAGCTTCTAAGCCGTTTATGGTACGGGTTAGGTTAGGTTAGGTTAGGTTTTTACTTGTTTTAAAGCCTAACTTAAATAATAATTTTTAATTTATGAAGGTTTTATGAAGAAAAAGTTGCCGAGTGTCTCTTACTTTTATTTTGAAGGCGACGAGTACTTAAGGTCATATTACAATTTAAAACTTAAAAATTAATTTTGTAGGCGACGTACTGTCCGGGGACGAATTGTCCTAGGGACTAATTGTCCGGCGACGAATTGTCCGGCGACGAATTGTCCGGGGACGAATTGTCCGGCGACGAATTGTCCGGGGACGAATTGCCCTCGCACCAGGATGGTGTCCGGACGAATTGTCCAGGGACGAATTGTCCGGACACCATCCTAGTGTAGTTTGCATTCCCCAACTTTGTCCGCGTATACCTAATCAAATAAAACGTTAAAAGTAACGAAAATATTACGACTTAACTGAACCAATCGTCAATATATATATATATATATATATATATATATATATATATAATACAGGGCTATTTAAAATGATTCACCTGATTTCAAATGAGAATATTTTTTAATGTTACAAATGCAGAGTGATTTGTGATACATCAACCGAAAGAAAAACTGTCCAAATTTTGTCTCTCACCTCATAAATGCTCTATGTGACTTCCCCTAGTTACACGAGTAACGTCGACACGATAGTCGAATTCCTCCCATACTCGCTCCAGCATGTCCGTTGTCACTGACTCTACGGCAGTAACAATGCGGACTTGCCTTTACACAAACATCCTGTTTCCTCGAACTGCCGATACCACCGACGGATGCTCTGAGCACCCGGTGGATCTGTTCTGTAACGTCGACGAAACTCACGCTGCACTGTGACTACCGATTTACAGCTCGAAAACTGCAACACACAAAACGCCTTCTGCTGTGCGGACGCCATTTTCACACTGACTGTTTGTTGCTAGGCTAGGCCACGGCGTGACTTTGGAGCCCTCTCGCGGTGATTTTGTAAAACTCGAAGATTTCCTCTTTCATGTGGTGTATGCCCAGTTGATGCACGGTTGATAGGTACGGAAGTATTCTCAGTTGAAATCGGATGAATCATTTTCAATAGCCCTATATATATATATATATATATATATATTATATATATAATATATATATACAGGGTGATTCAGAAGTCAGGTTACATAGGGCTTTTCTGTTTCTCTGCAGGTAAATGAGTTATGAGATGTTATCGAAGGAGAAGCGCATTGATGTGATATTCCTAGCTGGCTGCACAAGTGCATTGCCATTAACGGTGGCCATATCGAACATGTGATGTGACTATTCCCTGTATCATTACATAATACAGTATTTCCCTATGTAACCTGACTTTTGAATCACCCTGTATATATATATATATATAATATATATATATATATATATATATAAATTGACGATTAGTTAGGTTAAGTCGTAATATTTTCGTTAGTTTTAACGTTTTATTTGATGGATTCATTTAAAAAATGTCTCCTAAAGATCTTACAGTAGTGTAATTTACGTTCCCCAACTTTGACCTAGTGTAGTTTGTGTCCCCTTTTGCGTCAGGGGGGGGACTTAAACTACACTTGCTCCCAAATCTCTACTTGTGTGTAATTGCTACTAATCCTCAGTTTTTTTCTTTCAGGCGGTTCTGATCTGTGGTACGAGACTCTGTGTTGCACTAAGGTGAACAATCAAAATGAATCAACAGTTCACACCCGCTGAATACGCTGATATCCATTTCATTTATGGATTCTGTGATGGTAACAGCAGCGCGGCAGTTGAGGAATAGCGAAGACATTTTCCGAATCGCCGAATACCGAACAGGCAAGTGTTTAGTGATACACATCAGAGATTAAGGGAAACAGGGACAATTACTCCACGTAACTAAGAACATGTAGCACGACGGCCCGTTGCTGTGGAGGAGCGCATACTGGACCTAGTACAACGTAGCACAACTACCAGTGTTCGAAGGATTTCTAAACGAATTGGTGAATCTGCATCGCGTGTATGGCGAGCCATACGTGATGAGGGTTTGTATCCCTGTCATTTGCAACGTGTGCAAGCTCTTCAACCAGATGATTACGATAAATGTGCTCAATTTTGCCAGTGGATGGCTATGCGTCACCAAATTCTTAATCGCATACTGTTTACTGATGAAGCACAATTCATTCGGGATGGAATTAACAGTAGACGAAATTCACACTTGTGGTTCGCCGATAATCCCCACGGTATCGTTGAAGGAAACTTTCAACGTCGATTCTCGGTGAATGTTTGGTGCGGTATAATTGGAGATTAGCTGGTTGGACCGTTCGTTTTGCAACAACGGTTAGCTGCTGATATTTATCTGAACTTCCTGACGAACGAATTGCCGCTTTTGATGGAGGACGTGCTCTTGGAGACAAGGCGTAGGAAGTTCTTTCAGCACTATGGGGTGCCACCACATTTTGATCGTCATGTTACGGATTACTTGAATCAGCTGTACGGGAATCGTTGGGTTGGTCGTGCTGGTCCAATATCGTGGCCCCAGAGATCTCCGTACCCAACCCCATTAGATTTCTTTTTATGGGGCCTTATGAAAGAGATGCTCTACAAAACCAAAGTACAAACGAGAGAGGAACTCTTGCGTCGGATTATGGATGCCGCTGCTTATATACGCGAACACCCCGAAATGATTCAATGGGCAGTGGACTCGTGTTTGGAACGAGCAAGGCTGTGCATTGAAAACCGTGGCGGACATTTTGAACATTTATAAGGTGTGTCTCATTAAATGTAGCAATAAATACATCACATTAATATTCTCGTTTATTTTTTTCCGTGCACCTCAAAACGTCCGTAGCTCCGAAACGGTTAGAAATAGCACCGATGGTGTATTAACTTTTTTACTCGATATCACCGCCCTCCCCCCCTAAATCACCCCCCAAAGTATGGCAGACCTGTTGTGAAACACCCTGTATATTTAACTAGCAAAAAAAACGCCCTACAAGTGGGTCACTTAAATTTTAAATGCAGCTTCACAGCTTTTACTTGACGCTCAAGAAGCACTTAAATTTTAAATAAAACTTGTGTTAACTTCTCATTTATTATTAACCATTAAAATTATTAAGCGACATTCAGACTGTTCAGTATAGTTGGATGGGAGACCCTTCTCTGCGTTCAAATGATGTAACGATCCTTAGATGGTTCGAATCCCACTTAAAGTTGAAGGTCCGCTCCTTCACATGGCCTTTGCCGTTAGGAAGGAGTTTAAATAACCCAATTATTATTATACATACATACATACATACTGTACATCAACAAAATCTCGTTTCCCAATAGATTGGGGTGAGAAGTCAGAAATAGCTCTGATCCGAAAGACAGAAGGTAGTAGAAAGAGAAATGTTAGAAACTAAATCCTACGCATCCGTTCACACACGCATCTCGTAGTAGTATTAAAGTAGTAATAGTAGTATTGAAAACCTATATAATATAGATAATTAAGTTGCTTATCATACTGTAAGAGATGGTCAGATTGGTGGGGGTATCTCTGTGTATGTGCATCAAACTTATGACTCTAACGAAGTATTTTCTCTATGTAATAGTGACAATGAAAACCTGATTGTGAGTATAAAAGACAAAAGTAATGTATATTCTGTCCATGCAATATATAGACCACCTAATACTAATATCAATAGCTTTTTAATTCACTTAGATAACATATTATGCAACTTTCATAAATCGAATGCCATAGTTGCGGGAGACTTCAACATCAAATTGCAATCTGAAGCAATCTCTCATAAATTTTTAAACTTAATGAATTCTTCCTATCTTAGTCATTCTATTACAAAACCCACTCGAGTCTGCAGCTATGGCAATCAAATAACAGAATCTACGATTGATAATATATTTGTAAATAGCAATGCCCTTGTAAACTCTGGAATTATAACCACTAGCATCAGTGATCATTTTCCTACTTACGCTATATTCAATAACATTGTTCAGGTTGTGGACAAAATAACTATTGACTACAGAATATTCTCAGAGGTTAACAAAAGAAAATTTATTGGGGCTGTAGAAAATACTCGACTTGACTGTGACGAACCTTTAAATGACCCAAATCATATGTTTCAGTTCTTCTATGACACCTTATTCCATATTTTTAATATTTGCTTTCCTTTATTAAGGAGAAAAACAGTTTCGCCCAAAAGGGTCGCAAATCCATGGATCACTCCAGGAATTACCACTTCAATAAAGAACAGAGATAAATTATTCAAATTGCAATTGCAGAACAAAATTCCTAAAATACAATATACTCAATACAGAAACAAATTAACTAAAATAATAAAAATTGCAAAATATAACTATTATAACAATCAATTTTCCAAACATAAAGGAGACATGAAAAACACTTGGACAACCATAAACAATCTTCTCGGAAAACAAATTAAGAAAAATTCAATAGAGAAATTAAATGTTGATAATAAAGAAATCACTGATGATACTGCTATTGCAGACTCTTTAAATGCACATTTTACTTCAATAGCGGATAAGCTTCGCTCACAATTAATAAATAATGATCACTCACCTCCAGAATATATGCCACCCAGCCCACTAAATTCATTTTCTTTTGTTCCTGCTACCTCTACTGAGGTCCAGAATATTATTGGTAAACTAAAAAATGCAAAAAATAACATTCATAACATTCCTGTACCTATATTGAAACTTGTTAAAGATAAGATATCTGTAACTTTGGCTAAAATTATCAATCATAGTATTTCCAAAGGAATATTCCCATCAATGCTAAAAACTGGTTGTATAACACCCCTTTTTAAAGGTGGGTGATCCTACACTAGCAACAAATTACAGGACGGTGTGTTCATTATCTGTGTTCAGCAAAGTTTTCGAAAAAATTGTAAAAAGTAGAATGCAGCGATATTTAGAATCCTACAATTTATTATCTCCAAATCAATATGGCTTCCGTAATAATAGAACAACGGAAATGGCTATTTTAAATCTTATGGAAAATGTAAATATAGCTAAGGAGAACAAAGAAATAATGATATCAATATTTAAGGATTTGAGTAAGGCGTTTTATGTAATAGACCATAATATTCTACTTAACAAATTGTATTGTTACGGCTTTAGAGGGGCAATCAGTGATTGGTTTAAAAGTTATTTGTCCGATAGATATAATTTTGTATCAGTAAATAAGGTTTGCTCCACTAAAACGCTTGCCAAACATGGTGTGCCACAGGGCTCAGTGCTGGGTCCACTGTTATTTTTATTATATATAAATGACCAGTGGTGGGCACGCGCAACAATTTTTGTAGCGCCGCAACCGCAACCGCAACTCTGCTGAAATAGTTGCGCCGCACGCGCAAGCGCAACCCTTTTCAAAAAGTTGCGCCGCAAGCGCAAGCGCAACCAAAAATGTTGCGCCGCAAGTTGCGCCGCAACTTTTTGCGGCGCAAATGCCCACCTTTGTAAATGACCTTCCACGTTCATCTGATATACTGAACTTCATAATGTTTGCAGATGATACAACTCTCTCTTTTCTTGCAAAGATGTTAATACAGCTAAGAATATATTTCATTCAGAATTCATCAGTGTAATGAAATGGTTGACCACCAATAAACTCTTCCTAAATACCAGTAAAACAAATTTCCTGATTTTTACTAATAAAAGAAATGTATATCTTGATGAACTTAATGTTAATGAAATCACCATAGAGGAGTGTACTGTAACAAAATTTCTTGGTGTAATGCTAGATAAGAATTTGCAATGGAGTGATCATGTAAATTATATCGCGAAAAAGATTTCAAGGAGCGTTGCTATAATGTTTAAACTTAGAAATGTAGTCCCTAAACAAGTTCTATTGACTCTTTATCATACTCTTGTTCTTCCTTATATAACATACTGCACCCTTGTTTGGGGAAACTCCGCTAACAACGCATTAAATGGTATCTTTGTCATTCAAAAACGAGCAATAAGGTTATTATCTACTCGTATCAGACCAGAAATAGATCAAAGCTTGTTATACCTCAATTTAGATTGTCTTCATCTCAAAAACTACCCATTTTCATTGGATTGAAACTATGGAATGACTTGCATGCCGATATAAAAAATATTACGAATGTAAATTTGTTTAAAACCATGTTGAAATCCCGATTAATAATGGGATACTAACAAAAATCTAGGATTAATGTCCACTAATAATGTTTAATATTGTCCATTAATATTGTTTAATATTGAAATACAGGTTTTAACTATTACTAATACTTATTTACTTATTCATTTATTTATTATTATTAATTTATAACAGCTAGCTGCTTATTTTTAATAAGAGCCCAGTAATAAAGCTTAAGGGCCTTATGTCATTGTAAAAAAATTGTAAATTGTAAAAAGACTACTGTATTTATTCTATTATTAATAAAGGTTATTCAAAAAAAAATTCAATTTTAAACTCTTTAACATCAAACACAATTTTTGGTCCACTGCAATCATATTTTGATAATTTATTCTTTAGAAATTTTTTTTGTAATGCAATGGATTGAAAAATATGAGGTTTTTATTGTTGAAGTCTGGTAATGGATTTTTTATAAGGATGAGTTCAAAACGTGTTTGTTTGTTACACACCCATAAAGCAGTACACGAATTGCAGACTCAATGGGAAACTGGTCCTACAGTGTATAAATCCTCCTGTGAAGCATTCTTGAATCTCCAGGATGATATGGGGTTGTTTTAGCGGATTCACTGTAAAATTCACTATACTATTATTAAAGAACGTTACAATTCTATCTTAATTCACCTTACCATACCAAGTAGGACAAAACTTCATTTTCCGACAAGATAATGACCCAAAACACAAATATAATGAACAGAATATGGTGACCAATATGGAAAGGTGACCAGAGTCATCTGATCTTAATCCACTTAAGCATTTATGAACATTGTTCAAACGTGAAAAGGAAAAGCACAATCCTAACAACCTTATTGATGATGTATGGGAACTGATGCAACAAAGCTGGAACATCAGCCAAAATACCATCAATAAATTGATTGAATGAGTGCCACGAGGAGTGTCTGCTGTATTGACTTCAAAAGGGAGACATACGAAATATGAGATTATAGATTTAATTTATAGTTCAATTTATTTACTACTAGCGGAGCGACCCGACGTTGCCGGGGTGGATGTTGAACGCTACATATATATATATATATATATATATATACACACACACCCGGTTAGGTAAACTGAATGCCCGGTTAGGTTAATTGAATGCCCGGTTAGGTCAACTGAATGCCCGGTTTGGTTAATGAATGCCTGGGTAGGTTAATTGAATGCCCGGTTAGGTTAATTGTACGCCCTTGATATTTGGTTAGGTTAAGTCGTGATATTTTCGTTAAAGCTAACGAAAATATCACGACTTAACCTAACCAATCGTCAAGGGCGTACAGATGATCTAACCGAAGCGATCGAGGAACTGCTTGCGGACCTAGGTAGGATAGGAGAGTGGTCCGAAAAATGGCAAATGCCGTTTAACTTGGGTAAATGCAAAGTGATGCACATTGGTTACGCCAATCCCAAGTCGGACTACTCGATGTTGGGCAGTAATATCGAGGTGACTGATTTAGAAAAGGACTTGGGTGTGCTAATTAGCAGCGACCTTAAGTTTACGAAACAGTGTGTAGAGGTGGAAAAGAAAGCCCAGAAACTATTGGGTTATATCAGGAGGCAATTTCAGTTTCGGAACAAGGAGATTGTGCTCTCACTGTACAATTCCCTTGTTCGGCCGTACCTGGAGTATGCTGTGCAGTTCTGGTCGCCCACCCTCAGGAAAGATATTGAGAGGCTGGAGCGAGTGCAGGCGAGGGCCACAAAGTTAATCCCTTCCGTTAGGCATATGGGCTACAATCGACGGTTACGCGCCCTGAACTTGTTTTCGCTTGAAACTCGGAGGCTGCGCGGTCAACTGATCGAGGTTTTCAAGCTCTTACGAGGGTTCAACGATGTCGATTTTAGAAGTATGTTTAGTTTAAATGATAACCCAACTCGCAACAATGGTTGGAAGTTGGATTTGAAACGGTTTAGGACTAGTGTGTGTGGGAAAATTTTCCGTGGCACCCGTTGCCATTGGTACCTCCTCGGTATGGGCCGCAAGGCCTTTTGAGGTACTTCTTTTCCTTGTAACTCCTTGTAACTCTCTCTCTCTCTCTCTCTCTCTCTTCTCTCTCTCTCTCTCTCTCTCTCTCTCTCTTATATATATATATCAGGTCATCCCATAAGTAATGTCGTTTTTTAGATCGGAATTTGAAGGACAAAAAAAAACTCAACTGAAACTTTTTAATCTAGTATATATTTTCCATCGGAATCAATGACACTCTGCCAACGTCCTACAAGCTTTTCAATGTCATGTTTATAAAATTCAGGCGGTTTGAGGCAAAAAACGTACAAAGACTGGTGTGCAGGTTATCTAAAGAAGTATACTGCTTCTCGTCAAGATAGATTTGCAGACTCCTGAAGAGATGATAATCTGAAGGCGTAAGGTCTGGAGAATATGGAGGATGTGGAAGTTTTTCCCACCCAAGCTCCTCAATTTTTGCAGAAGTGATCCGAGCGGTATGAGGACGTGCGTTGTCGTGGTGGAACACGATTCCTTTCCGATTAACCAAAGAAGGTCTCTTTTCTTTTAGTGCAGTGTTCAATCGATCCAGTTGTTGACAGTAGACTTGAGCGGTGATTGTTTGGTTGTGTGGTAAGGTTTCAAAGCGTATTATACAACCTTTATCCCACCAAACACTAAGCAACACCTTCCGAGGGTGAAGATTTGGTTTTGGCTGTGGTGTCGCTGGTTCTCCGGCACAAACCCACTGTCGACGGCGCTTAACATTCTGGTACAGTATCCACTTTTCATCACCAGTCACTAAACGGTGCAAAAACGGATCTTGGAGTTCACGGGAATGAAGAGCTGTGCTAATGTTTACCCGCACCCTCAGATTATTGACCGACAATTCATGTGGCACCCATTTCCCTAACTTAGGCACTTTCCCGAGTTGTTGCAAATGTCGATGGATGGTGGACGGGGATGAATTGAGTTTCTGAGCCAATTCTTCGACAGTTGTTGAACAGTCTTCTTCAAGTGCGGCTAACAGCGGGTCATCAACAAACTCAGCAGGGCGTCCAGAGCGTGCTGCATCTGTCAAACAGCAGTCACCGTTCCTAAACTTTTGAAACCATCTTTGACATTTCCTCACATGCAGAATATCGTTGCCATAAACGTCCTGAATGTTTCGCGTTGCTTCAGTAGCACTATTCCCTTTTTTGAACTCGTAAAGCATTATATGCCTGATATGCTCTTCTAATACCGCCATGTTTATGAGGGTTAAACCGAGTAGGACTAGTTTAAACTTAATTTATCGTAAAAAACGACATTACTTACGGGATGACCTAATATATATATATATATATATATATATATGAGTGTGGGTTTCAAAAAATTCACAATAGCTTAAAATGTATGAAAAGATTATTATACTCGAAAATTAAAACTTTCTTTTTGTGCTTTAGTGCTTGAAATTGATAAGAAATTTTATTTCACGGAGATATAGTCCTTAAACGATGCCTGAAAATTCCTAATAAAACCAGATGAAAAAGAAGAAAAAGCAAGAATTGAGAGAATACATGACAAAAAGAAACGCTGATGAGGTTCCCTTCTACTCCAACACGTCCCAAACAGGTTTTTCACAATATCTCGCGCAACAATGTTTAGCTCTCAAAATACGTAATTATGTTTGCGTTAAATCCTATTACATATTACATGCTTCATCTTTCATATTTTATTTAATTAACCTTACTTAATTATCAATATTTATATAGTGAATTTTAACATTAATTAATTACAATTTTTAACAGCAACTCGGTTCAACGAACGAATTTTTCTGAACAAGTTGCCCATAAATATTCATAAAATAAAGGTTTTTACCATTTTATTTATGGTAATGAGACGCTGAAACATTTCACTACCTTAAATAATATTTATGAAAACACTCGAAAAAACAACGACAATAATATAATTTTTTTAAATATTCGGTCTTGTAAAATTTCATGATTCATTTTTGACGTTTACCAATATTTTTTATGGAAATATTGGTCTCCCAAAAATTTTACCTCGCTTGAGACAAACATTTCATATATACAGTATATGTATAGAGAGAGAGAGAGAGAGAGAGAGAGAGAGAGAGAGAGAGAGAGAGAGAAATCTAAATCACTAAACATTTTTAGTTTGAAACAGTACCATAAGTGTTAATTGATTTCTGGATAACTATAACCTTATTAACCTTGGTAGGGTTCCGTGCGTCGGTCTTTCTTCACACGAAGGTCAAGCTGGTGACCCCGACTCTAGGCCTGGCTTGGTGGAAGAGCGAGTTGCTTTCTTGCGCTCTCCACCGTGCATAGCCAGGTACACCCGGCTCATCTGGTACCGTCCTGAGCCAAGCATCCAGTCTTCGCTTGAAGACTTCAACTTTGACCCCTGTAACGTTTCTGAGGTCCTTTGGAAGCTGGTTGAAAATTCTTGGCCCAGTGACGACCTAGCTATTTTCCTCCAGAGTTGAAGAGGTCCCCTTTCGGGCCTTTAATTTGGGAACACTACACATTCTGCCTTTCCTATTTTCCAGCATTGTTTGGATGGTAATTAGGTTTAGTTTGAGGTTTGGTACCAGTTTTTCGATCATTTTCCATATGTAAATTATAGTATACCTCTCTCTTCTTCTTTCCAGGCAGTACAGATGTAGTTTACGTAGTCTTTCCCAGTAGTCGAGTTCTTTGCAGCCATCAATCTTGGCTGTGAAATGTCTCTGCGTTTCTTCTAGTTTATTAATTTCTTCCTTTTTATATGGGGACGTCAAAATTGAGCAGTATTCAAGTTTTGGTAATGATCAGTGTTCTCAGCAGGGGAATCATTACTGTCTTGTCCCTCCTTTTGAACGTTCTTAGTACCTTTCCTGCGACTCTTTTTGCTTTGTTTATTGCTATCTGATTTTTTGTCTCGAATTTGGCATCATCGGTCATTATTACCCCCAAGTCGACTGCTTTCGTGCTTCTCTGAATTTCTTTTCTATCTGGAGCATAATATGCAGTCTGTTTAAGTTCCTCAATTCCACCATATCTGAAGAGCTGAAATTTATCGGTGTTAAATGTCATATTATTGTCTTCTGACCATTTGTATATTTTGTTCGTGTCCCTCTGCAAGGCCCCCCACTTCATTTGCATCGCTGATTTTTCTGCTGATCTTTGCATCGTTCGCAAATTATGTTACTATACTGTTGCTGTTTACTCCACTCTCTATGTCTGTTAGCATGATAATGAACAGGAGTGGGGCCAGCACTGTACCTTGTGGTACTGAGCTGCGTACTTCTGATTCTGATGATACACCTTGAATTTTGACCACCAGAAGTCGTTTTCTGAGGAAGTTCTAGATCCATTTTCCCACTTTGCCTGTTATTCCCATATGTTTCATTTTATGTGCTATTATACCATGATCGCATTTGTCAAAAGCTTTAGCACAATCCGTGTATATGACATCATAGTTTTCATTGCCTTCAAGTGCATCTAGGATATTGTTATAATGCTTTATAAGTTATATATATATATATATATATATATAATGGAATTATATATATATAATGGAAAAATCCACCATTGCTTTTCATCTTTGAAGGAGAATAATTTCTGCCCGTTTTTATCTTTCTTCTTTAGAAACATTACTTTGGTTGCCAATAAAAATTGTTTATGTTCACTCGAAGAAGGTAATCAATACAGAGAATAACTTTATCTGAAAAATTTCCAAAAGATATTGCGGCCATAATAATTTTTTTTTTATTCAGGAATGAGGGACCAAAGGCAAATGCCCACAAAAACGCCCCCCCCCACCCAGGATAGAAGAAGAAGAGAGCCAAAATGAAGGTCCAAGGTTTTGGAAATGTCTGCACACTCTGCGTTTGAAAGATTGGAAGTCATAGACAAGGGGAAAGATGGACTGAGGAAGATTGTTCCAGAGTTGACCAGTTGAGTAGATGAAAGATTGAAAATGCCGATTAACCCTTGCGTTAGAGAGTTGGACAGAAAAGGAATGAGAATGTGTAGAAATTCTGGTACTGCGTGCTCTCTTTAAAGGAGGAGACATGCAATTACAGGGTTCAGAAGAGCATTGTCCGTTATAATAGCGATAGTAAAGAGAAAATGAGGCAAATTACGGTGAAGAAAGAGGAATTGAAGGCAGTCAGTAAGAGGCGGGAAATTGATGAAACAAAAAGCCTTTGATTCCACCCGGTCAAGTAGATCTGTGCGAGTTGAACCACCCGATACATGAGAAGCCTACTCCATACAGGGACATACATATTGAAGCAGAATTGTTAAGCTATCCACACACAAACAAAGAAAGGAAACGCACACACACACACCCACACACACACACACACAAAATGAAGAAATATTAAGGTATTTCACGGAATGTGTATGATAACATAAAGCCAATTAAAGTCTTTCACAAATAAACGCAGAGTTTATAGGACCGAGAATACATTTAATGTGAGTCATTATGCTTTTAGTTAATGTTAACATTAATTTCATTGCAATACAAACACCCAAAACGAAAGAGGTTAACACCATTGAATTGCTACTTACAATTCTTAACCTTAAGCTCACTGACGAGAATTTCTCTCCTTCCTGAGAAATTGCGCGAGGACAGTGTGTGTGTGTGTGAAGTATCATCCGCGCCACAGCACCCAAGTCTCGCCAGTTTCTGTCCCAAGGAGAACAGCTGCAAGTTTTACGATCTGTTTCATCCATGATATATTTTGCTCATTACCAAAGTTTATTGGCTTCCCTACTCACAAATTATATGATACTCGTACTGTATATGCAGCTCGACGCCAAATTAAGGTGATCCCCTTTCTTAATTATCCGCAAAGAGGAGGACTATTTCTCACGCGTTCCGCTTTTACGGAATCGTAAAAGATAGTTGAGTCTTCAGATTTAAAATTTCCCCTTTCATTTGTATTTGAAAATGTTTCTTTGTACGATAGATGTGGTTGTGTTTGTGCCGGTGACGCTTGTCAGTTTCGTGCTCCTTCTTCCTATCAAAATTAACAGTGTTCAAAGTCAGTGAACCATTGTGTTACTTCTCCACTAAAATTTGTGAATGTGCCAAGATTACGCAGTTACAATCTCATCAAATAAACTGCAATACTTAACTAGTAATATTACATAAAATATATCTTCAAAATTTTCTAGCGACATCCGGCACTGCCTTTATAGAGTCCTACGGCAAGCAGTGCCTTGAAGTAACGGGTATACAAACAACCGAACGAACGAGACCTTTAAACGTACGAACGAACGAACGAACGAGTGAATCTTAACCCCATAAATTGCTCAAAATGGCTTCCAAAGGTCAGGTAAACGCCCTGAAATTAGAAATGAAGGGTCTAGCAAATAAGTATAATTCCCTCTTTGACTTAGTGCACAAAAGTAATAGTGTTATCAAAGACCTTGAGGCAGTAATAAAAGTTGTACAACATAATAACGAATTGTTAAAGAAGGACAAGGCAAAACTGGAATATAGAAATATAGAGCTCGAAAAGAGCATTCAGTATGCACACGACCAGATAAAGGATCTTAACTCTAGTCTAAACTCGCTTACTAAAAATAATCGTAGCATGGAGATGATAAAAAACGAGCACGATTCAATTAGGAATAAATTAAACAGCCTAGACGATACTTCACGTGCCAATAACTTAATCATAATGGGGATATCTGAAACGAATAGAGAAACAAACGGCGAAACGAAGAAAAAGGTGGAGGACATAATAAAAGATAAACTGAATTTGGGGAATATTAAGAGCAAAAGTGGTTTTAGATTAAAAAAACAAATTCCACCACAAAGAGCAAATTCTACAGTTAAAGCCACGACTCAATCTAAGATGCCCACTTCAGCTATAAAAGTAATATGTGAGGATGAAACTCACAGAGGTTTAATACTAAAACACAGAAGAAAGCTGAAAGGATCAAAAATCTTCGTGAATGACGAAGTATGTGAGGAAACACGTAAAATTCGTAAAGAAAAGCTCCCTAAACTCATAGAAGCGAGGCGACTCGGGAAAGTTGCCTACTTCCTTGGAGCGAAGTTAATTATTAAAGAAAGAGAGACTCCTTCAACGAGGAATACTTCGGTCAAAGGAGTTCACCTTGTTAGTGAAGAAGCATTCGAAGCTATGAGAATTACGAAACAGGAGGCCTGAGAATAACTCCGCATACAATCTCAACAGTCGACTTTCCCATTCTCGGCTCAACTGGGCGGTAACCCCTTATTCCCGTATTCTGTATTTAGTGAAATTGTTTGAGAACTACTGTTAAATGGCTTTCATCGATAAAGACTTTCATAGTATATGTGCCGATATTAATCATTTCAATTCATTACCAAAAATTCTGTATCCAGTTTAGAGAATCTAGAACAGGAATCTGGTGTAGGCAATTGCATGGTCTCATCGATAGACGAGTTTAATGCCTTTGTATTACAAAAAGATATTTATAAAAATCTTTCAGCTAAATCTAAACATTCGAAGCTTACCTAGGAACTATAACTACTTATTGGCCCTTTTGAAAACTTCTACGGTCAAATTTAGTGTTATAATTCTCACGGAAACTGGTTAAATAGTAGTATTAAAAACCTATATAATATAGATAATTACGTTGCTTATCATACTGTAAGAGATGGTCAGATTGGTGGGGTATCTCTGTGTATGTGCATCAAACTTACGACTCTAACGAAGTATTTTCTCTATGTAATAGTGACAATGAAAACCTGATTGTGAATATAAAAGACAAAAGTAATGTATATTCTGTCCATGCAATATATAGACCACCTAATACTAATATCAATAGCTTTTTAATTCACTTAGATAACATGTTATGCAACTTTCATAAATCGAATGCCATAGTTGCGGGAGACTTCAACATCAATTTGCAATCTGAAGCAATCTCTCATAAATTTTTAAACTTAATGAATTCTTTCTATCTTAGTCATTCTATTACCAAACCCACTCGAGTCTGCAGCTATGGCAATCGAATAACAGAATCTACGATTGATAATATATTTGTAAATAGCAATGCCCTCGTAAATTCTGGAATTATAACCACTAACATCAGTGATCATTTTCCTACTTACGCTATATTCAATAACATTGTTCAGGTTGCGGACAAAACAACTATTGATTACAGAATATTCTCAGAGGTTAACAAAAGAAAATTTATTGGGGCTGTAGAAAATACTCGACTTGACTGTGACGAACCTTTAAATGACCCAGATCATATGTTTCAGTTCTTCTATGACACCTTATTCCATATTTTTAATATTTGCTTTCCTTTAAGGAGAAAAACAGTTTCGCCCAAAAGTGTCGCAAATCCATGGATCACTCCAGGAATTATCACTTCAATAAAGAACAGAGATAAATTATTCAAATTGCAATTGCAGAGCAAAATTCCTAAAATACAATATACTCAATACAGAAACAAATTAACTAAAATAATCAAAATTGCAAAATATAACTATTATAACAATCAATTTTCCAAACATAAAGGAGACATGAAAAACACTTGGACAACCATAAACAATCTTCTCGGAAAACAAATTAAGAAAAATTCAATAGAGAAATTAAATGTTGATAAAGAAATTACTGATGATACTGCTATTGCAGACTCTTTAAATGCACATTTTACTTCAATAGCGGATAAGCTTCGCTCACAATTAATAAATAATGATCACTCACCTCTAGAATATATGCCACCCAGCCCACTAAATTCATTTTCTTTTGTTCCTGCTACCTCTACTGAGGTCCAGAATATTATTGGTAAATTAAAAAATACAAAAAATAACATTCATAACATTCCTGTACCTATATTGAAACTTGTTAAAGATAAGATATCTGTAACTTTGGCTAAAATTATCAATCAAAGTATTTCCAAAGGAATATTCCCATCAATGCTAAAAACTGGTTGTATAACACCCCTTTTTAAAGGGGGTGATCCTACACTAGCAACAAATTACAGGCCGGTGTGTTCATTATCTGTGTTCAGCAAAGTTTTGAAAAAATTGTAAAAAGTAGAATGCAGCGATATTTAGAATCCTACAATTTATTATCTCCAAATCAATATGGCTTCCGTAATAAAAACAACGGAAATGGCTATTTTAAATCTTATGGAAAATGTAAATATAGCTAAGGAGAACAAAGAAATAATGATATCAATATTTATGGATTTGAGTAAGGCGTTTGATGTAATAGACCATAATATTCTACTTAATAAATTATATTGTTACGGCTTTAGAGGAGCAATCAGTGATTGGTTTAAAAGTTATTTGTCCAATAGATATCATTTTGTATCAGTAAATAAGGTTTGCTCCACTAAAGCGCTTGTCAAACATGGTGTGCCACAGGGCTCATTCTGGGTCCACTGTTATTTTTATTATATATAAATGACCTTCCACGTTCATCTGATATACTGAACTTCATAATGTTTGCAGATGATACAACTGTCTCTTTTTCTTGCAAAGATGTTAATACAGCTAAGAATATATTTCATTCAGAATTCATCAGTGTAATGAAATGGTTGACCACCAATAAACTCTTCCTAAATACCAGTAAAACAAATTTCATGATTTTTACTAATAAAAGAAATGTATATCTTGATGAACTTAATGTTAATGAAATCGCCATAAAGGAGTGTACTGTAACAAAATTTCTTGGTGTAATGCTAGATAAGAATTTGCAATGGAGTGATCATGTAAATTATATCGCGAAAAAGATTTCAAGGAGCGTTGCTATAATGTTTAAACTTAGAAATGTAGTCCCTAAACAAGTTTTATTGACTCTTTATCATACTCTTGTTCTTCCTTATATAACATACTGCACCCTTGTTTGGGGAAACTCCGCTAACAACGCATTAAATGGTATCTTTGTCATCCAAAAACGAGCAATAAGGTTATTATCTGATGCTGATTTCCTTGATCACTCTAGTGCATTATTTAAAGAGCTAAACCTACTAAAGCTCAACGATATAACCAAACTGGCACATTTTATTTTTATTTACAAGTGTAAGAACAAAATCATTAATTTGCAATGGGTAAATAGATATTTTGTAACTCATCAAGAAATCCACTCGTATCAGACCAGAAATAGATCAAAGCTTGTTATACCTCAATTTAGATTGTCTTCATCTCAAAAACTACCCATTTTCATTGGATTGAAACTATGGAATGACTTGCATGCCGATATAAAAAATATTGCGAATGTAAATTTGTTTAAAACCAAGTTGAAATCCCGATTAATAATGGATACTAACAAAAATTGGATTAATGTCCACTAATATGTTTAATATTGTCCATTAATATTGTTTAATATTGTAATACATGTTTTAACTATTAATAATACTTATTTACTTATTTATTTACTTATTATTATTAATTAGTAACAACTAGCTGTTTATTTTTAATAAGAGCCCAGTGAAGCCTAAAGCTTAAGGGCAAATTAAATAAAATAAATAGTCCAGCTTCACAATTTAAAATGTCATTGTAAATTGAAAAAGTGTATTTATTTTATTGTTATTAATAAAGTTTATTCTATTCTATTATATTCTATAGTTAGTATGGTGTCATTTTGGTCCATTTCAAATGTTCCCTACATTGTTGCAATTATTACAAACCTTTTATTTCTCGTGTTTCAAATCCCTTCTATCCTTCCCCCATGGTAGCTACACCTCTATAAAAGTACCAGCAACAAAGCATCCAGTTCAGGCGATCGATGGACCTCAATTAAGTTCGCCTACCCATATTAACAAGGCATTCATTCTGTCATTGTCTACTTTAGTGATTTCTCCCAACTGCCAGTTGTTATTATTATTATTATTATTATTAGTAGTAGTAGTAGTAGTAGTAGTAGTAGTAGTAGTAATAATAGTATTTTTTTTGTACAGTTCAGGATATATTTTCTTTAAAAGATAAAAGTCAAACATTTAAAGAGTAACAAGCATTACGTATAATGAGGGGGCGTATATACTGTAGATACGAGGACGTTA
Source organism: Bathynomus jamesi (assembly GCA_023014485.1). NCBI lineage: Eukaryota > Metazoa > Arthropoda > Malacostraca > Isopoda > Cirolanidae > Bathynomus > Bathynomus jamesi. The sequence goes on along the minus strand of JAJOZX010001030.1, from coordinate 803,621 downwards.
TTTTTTTAGGACAATTTAAAACTTTTTCCTGCCATTAAAATGGACTATTTTTCTTCTAATCAAAGACTCATAAGTTAATTGGATCTCTTTCATATTTCATTTTTACTCTTACATTTGTTAATATTTCACAAAAGATAACTTGAGAAATGATTAATCTTTGCGTAGATGTATCGGGTATCCTATAATGAAAAATCCTTTTTCATTAAGACAGATTAAACCTTCTTTAAACATGAATGCCATATCACTTAAATATCTGCAAGGCCAAATTTAAAATTATATATATATATATATTACCTTCGTATTAAACTCAAAATATAGAACAAAACCTCCTTCACAAAGTATGGAAGCATAAACTCTGAAATAGTGAGTAATATACAACCAGAAACGAGAGCAGTCTTTCAATGAAACCTCATTTGAGGTTAGGAGAGGAGCTTTTTAAATCGGAACCCTTTCAAATTGCTTTTCATTTATCTCAATCTGTCTCCTTGTTTCTGCGGTTGTCGTGATCTAAAAATCGTCCCATTTATTAACGAAGTTCACCGTCAAATAATCTTAAGTGAAATTTGTGTTTCATTTCCTCCTAAATATGGGGTATTTTTATACAAAAGACGCACTTTATTGGGCTCGTTAAGAGATAAAATTCTCTTTAACTCCGTTTCCATAGAGATAAAAAACAACTTTAAAATATAAAAATTGACTTCTTCAAGTTTTATGTAGTTCCTGTTTAGGGCATTTACACACACACACACACACACACACACACACACACACTATACAGGATTGTCAAAAGTCGCGCAACATAGTCACATATGATTATTTATTCCTTATTTCGCTTCTCTAATGCCAGACGTTTGAACAGCATTGTGTATATGTATATATATATATATATTGGGTGTCCGAGAAATAACTGCAAAAATAAGTGGTCTTGCATAATTTTTTTAATTAATCAATATATATATATCTATATATATATATATATATAACCTTTGGTTAGCTTCCGCCCGAACTGTTCATTCTGACGAAGGTCAAGCTTTTCACTCCACCTTAGACCTACAGTTTAACGTGGGATCCGAACCACGCCGCACCAGCAAGCACAGTTTCTTAACCACTAGGCCACCCAGGGTATCCATTTATCTACCAGCCACTTTCTTTATTGTGTGGAAGGATCAACAGCTGGGTTTTGCAACTTTTGCTGCGCGCCGCCTGCCGTCACCGAGTCTCGATCCCGGGGCCGATAGATCCGTAGTCAGCGACGCTAACCACTACACCACCGAGGCGCATACATACATACATACATACATTATACATACATACATACATACATATATATATATATATATATATATATATATATATATATATATATATATATATATATATATATATATATATATATATATATATGAGGCGTCGCACGGCACAGTGACAAATGTATGAAAACAAAGTTTTGAGGAAAACGGCTTTAAAGTTTGTGAAAGTTTAAATACTCGTAACCTTATTAAAATGGATAGAATTCGGTGTTTTTATTTTTTTAAATTTATAAGTAATTTTATGAACATTGAATGAGTGAATGATTAAATGATAAAATAGAAGCGTTTAAAGTTTTTATAAGGTAAAATAGCAATACAGGTATAAAGATTAAGAGGTTAATTAAAGAGTTAAAGACTGGTTCTGCGTCAGGGGTAGATGACCAATCGAATGAGCACTTAAAATATGCCAATGACGTTGTATGTCTGCATGTATCATTGCTCTTATCAGCCATGCTTGCTCATAGCCATATCCCTGCAGAGTTCATGAGGGTATATACATATATATCTTGCCTCTGGTCAAAAATAAGTACGGAGACATTCTTTCCAGCAATAATTACAGGCCTATTGCTGTCGCTTCCTGCTTCTCGAAACTGCTAGAAAAACTCTTGTTACTCCAATTAAATGATTTCCTATGGACATCTCCTAATCAGTTTGGTTTTAAAAGGTCCCACTCAACTGACCTGTGTATCTATGTACTTAAAGAAACAATATCTAAATACATTGACAGTAATTCAACTATTTATAGCTGTTTCTTAAATAAAAGTAAAGCATATGATAGAGTGAACCACAATATTTTATTTAAAAAACTAGAAGACAGGAAGGTTCCCATGTACGTATTAAATTTATTGACATTTTGGTATTCCCACCAATCTTTTACCGTTAGGTTGGGCAATGTGCTATCCGAATGTTTTGGCTCCTCCTGCGGGGTGAGACAAGGCTCCTTGCTCTCCCCTATGCTGTTTAATGTGAATATTGACGGATTAATTGCTTCACTTAATGAGGCAACAGTGGGATGCTGTATAGATAACACAAGGATAAATAACTTAGTTTATGCCGATGATATGGTGTTAATAAGTCCCTCTGTTAAAAGTCTGGATCGGCTACTAAAACTCTGCGAAGTGTATTCGCAGAAACATGGTATTCTTTTTAATGTTACAAAAGCTAAGGTTATGCAATTTCATCCTAAAAGCTATAATCAGCCAGCTGACATTAGGTTTAAAATGAAAGGTGAAGTAATTGAGGAAGTACAAGAGTTTAAGTATTTGAGTCAAACTATTACTAGCTCCTTGAGTGATGACTCAGATATAAGAAAACAATCTCGAAGCCTTTGTGCTAAAGCGAATATGACTAAACCGTACAAAATTAAGCGTGCAAAAGTAAACAACAAGCTCTTGTGGTTTACTTCTAGAGTAGGAGATATTATAAAGAGTAGAGATAGGGCTTATAGGCTACATAAGTGCGATAAAGACAATTGTTGTTACGAAACAACTACATATCTCTAAGGCGTGAAGCGAAAAGTGTAATAATAAAGTTCAAGCGCGAATTTGAAATCTCCATAGCTCGTGACGGTAAAGAAAACCCCAAGCGATTCTTTCAATACGTCAACAACAGAAATTCAGTAAAAAGTGTTTTGGGGACGTTGAAAAATGTTAACGGAGAGCTAGTTTCTGAAATGGCTACCTTGCTAAACGAATTTTTTACGTCAGTTTTTACTATAGAAGATGTAACGAATATCCCTACGGTCATAGACATAATACCTTTTGATAAGGGTAATATTTTGGATAATATTGTGGTTAGTGAAAGGGAGGTAATGTGTTATATTGATAAACTGAAAATGCGTAAATCACCGGGGCCGGATTCCACATATCCCATACAACTAAAAGAATTAAAAGAAAGCATTGTTGTGCCGCTAACAAAGATTTTTAATGCGTCTATTTCCGAGGGGTGCGTACCAGATAATTTCAAGTTAGCAAATTTAACACCTATCTTTAAGAAAGGCGATAAAGGTGCTGCGGGAAATTATAGGCCAATCAGTTTAACGTCTGTTGTAGGTAAGCTACTGGAATCAATAATTAGGGATCGGATAGTAGACCACTTACAATTGCATAACTTGGTTAGAAATACGCAGCACGGTTTTAGGCGAAACAAATCTTGCTTAACTAATCTTTTAGAATTTTTTCAAAGCGTGGTTGAAGTTTACGATAGTCATCGGGCGGTTGATGTAGTGTATTTAGATTTTCAAACAGCGTTTCATACCGTACAGCACAAAAGACTCATTGAAAAATCTAAGGCTCATGGAATCAGGAGTGTA